>JAPMOR010065204.1:3426-13893 GCA_026543865.1 Argiope aurantia
ATGATGTTTTTGTAAGCTGTGCTGTGATTGTACTCATTTAGGTTGACATGGTCTGGCCTATTTGTACGTATATAAAAACTGAATATACACATAAAAGTATTAATAATTATGCTACTATTTAAAAAAATTTTTAAGAGTTATTTGGGAAAGGGGAATCACAGATCTCAATACAATATGAAAATCAATATTACACTAAGATACCTGTGAATAATTTATTGGCATATCCATTCAAGAAGATCTATTATAGCTGTGATGCATGCAAATAACCGCTATCACAGATCATCTAGTTTGCCATGGCTGCCAGCTGGATTTTCTTCCTTAGCAAATCTTCCACTTTCTTATCCAATACTTTCAAGTTGAATATTATCAAAAATCAATACTTCAATATTGTATCAATTTTTGAACATGAGATATTTAAAAAACAGAGATATAATCACTGAAAAAACAAGCAAAATTATATTATAGATACCAAATGAAAAATAAATAAGTGGCACAAAATCTAGTATTGTAGCTTAAAATCTAAAGAGAGAATATGACTTTTTTATAAAATCATTGTCAATCAGGTAACTATTATATATTGTTGAATTAGAAAGAAATTTGCATAATAACAAATAAATTTGTTATGAATGATTGGAGGTAAAGAAAACTAAATATTGATCTTTAGATTGAATAATATTATGTATAAATAAAGCTACAGGGCAATGAAAAGTACATAAATGCTGTTAAAGTAAATGCAAACATAACATCACAACTTAACAATAAAAGAAAATTTTTTATTAAAATTATTATAAAATGACCTGATTACAATGCATTACACTCGATGAAGCAAGAGGAAATAATGCATCGTAAAAATTGCCATAAATAAAACAACTAAAAATAAAATGGAAAACTAGATTATAAATATTGCTTTTTATTTCTCACAATGCCATGCAAAAATAAAATTAGAATTCATTGAAAAGTAAGACATAATTATTGTTAAAATTAATTTAAAAACAGAAGAGATTCATATAAAATTCGAGTCAGAGCTATTTTAAATACTCAAACCGATTCTAAAATCTCTTTTTTGAAGTTGTGCAAAATAAGTAGGGATGAACTAGATGTTTCCTATAATGCATACTGTGAGTTTCTAGCAAGTTTCTTTGAACCCGTATGATATAATAATCATTATAGAAAATTTTGCAAGATTAGATTGGCTATTAAAAATAATACTAACCATGTAAAACTATACACAAAAAATAACTGTAAAATTACATATAAATCTGAATCTTATTTACTAAATATATGTGATAAATATGTTAAAATAGTCACTGACATACATTTATTCTCACTCTTTCTTCCTGAGAACCATTTCAAATTTTAATATTAAAATTTTCAAGATCTGTATTCACATTTTTATTATAAGACAAATAACTATATATATTATAAACAGCCTTTAAATAACTTTTATATTTATTATTCATAAAAAATAAAAGATGCTTTTTAAAAAATAAATCCAAAATAATGTTATGATGAAATAAAATATAATTAATAATTAGTGTAAAACTGCATAATATATAATTAGTAATTAGTGTAAAACTGCATAATATATAAAAAAATATTATTTTATTTACAAATTATTGAATAAACTATATATATAAATTAAGTATTTGGATATTAACTGCATGCTGTTGGTGAATATAGTTAATATTTAATTATGAAAGAATTCATGAGCAATGATCCTTGGCAATTAATTGTTAGCATGTGGTTAATATACAACTAAAAACTAAAATTTTCTTCAAACATATCATTTTTGTATTTTATTTATTATTGAAATTCAAAATTATTTAATAAATGAAAGAAAATGATATATACAATCATTTGAGCATCATTGCAAAATATTTAGAGAATATTTTTTGAGAATGAGATACCTTTTTCTACCTTTCTTTTAATTCGGTCTACCTATTTTGTGTTCAGTATGTATAAAATTGTTTTGTTAATTTAGAAAAGTACAAACATGGTTAATTGCTCCTAATGAAATTAACCATAAAAGTAAATTCAATAGAATAAAGAATCTAAAGCAAAAGAAAGAAATGTTAAGGCTGGCAAATTTGAATGTCTGCAAAGTCTAACAGAGCAAAAGAAATCAATGATATTTATACACAGTTAAAGAGTATTAGTCATTAAAAGAAAACACATGGTGATTGATGAAAATAGTAAGCATGGAAGGTGGAATATTATAGGACAATATTTTTTGAAGGCTCCGAAAGTTAATTCAGCCTTGATTAGAAAGATTCATACGAGTTCATAATTAGTTAACAAAAAGATAAAGATATGTAATAAATTTTCACTTTTGAATAAAAGAGCATATAATAATTTCTTGATACATATTTACTATCATGAATTTGCTATCATGAGTAAACAAGAAAACAAAACGTATGCCATAAGTTTTCGCCCTAAATAAACATAACAAGGAAGAATTTTTTTTTTCCATACTCATTTATTATCCTGAATGTATAAACATTGTTCAGAAAGCATATTATATGCCATTATTAATACTCAGTAGAAAGGAATTTAAAAAGAAACCAGAATATATTATACTCAGAGCAAAGCTTAGCATGTGGATCTCGAAGTGTAATGTAAACATAAGCAATAAATGGAGACATCGGCAAGCACGTGTCAACCTTTAGGAGTCCAATCACAGCGCAGTTCACATCAGCCTGAGGTTTTTATAAGATGCACTGTGATTGTACTTATCACAGATAAGGAGATCTCTGTGGTACTTATTTAGGTTGACATGACTAGCGTCTCAATCGCAACGTCTATCCCTATGGGATGGGCGAATCCATCCCAAACCATACTTTCGACAGGTAGGGACGTTTGCCCGAGAGGGGCAACAGGGATAAACGTTGTCTTTTAAATGTTGAGTTGTAGCTCAACGCTTATCCCGGTTCAGTTGAATCGTTTTTCGTTGACCACGAGGGAATACGTTGTCATTACTTTAGCATGTAAATGTGGATATAGTTTTCCCCTCTATTAATGTCTATTTTTAAATCACTATTTCTTATCTTTGAAAATGTTGTTTTGCAGTTTGAAAATGTTGTTTTGCAGTTTACAAATTTGTTCTTGTGTTGCTTTTCATAAACGGATCATATATATTTTTAGAAATGTATAAAATTACATTGTGAATGAAGAGGTAATGTGATATTGATATTTATGTTTCATAGTAGGTAATATGGAAATAAAACACATCATTAACCATTTCATTTTCATACTTTTTTTGTCATTATATTACTCTTGTGCTTTGTAGTTTTAAGTAAATGCATGTTAAATTCTTGTAAATTTAATAAACTAACAGGAATGAAATAACTTATTGAATTTAAATAACACGTTTTGTGAGTAAGAGACATATAACCAAAACGTAATGTTTTAGGTCATCTTTATTTTTTTTAAAAAAAGTAAGACAACTTTTCCATAAATTACATAAATTTAGAAAAATAATTTTATAAAGTGCTTACTGTAAAAACAACTTTATCACAAAGTTTATTTCCTACTCGGGGATCATAGTGTAATAATAGACATAGCATGTTGAGTAGTTATATATTGTAATATTTATTGCATATCAAGTCAAGCCTTTATTCAAGAAACAATTTTCTTAAATGGATTCTGATTTTATTGATGTTTGATTGAGATTTATTTTATTATATTATAAATTTCTAAAATTTTTATTATCACAAGTTATTTTCCTCTTCTCAATAAATAAAATAGAGTTTTATTACTTAACAGATAAATCTCATTAAATGAGCTATATAAATATGAACCTTTTTAATGCATGAAATAAAACTATTTTCAATTCATGCTTTATTGATAATTTAAGTTCTTTTGTAACAAATTAGTCGTACATAAATTATGACACAATTGTAAATATATTTAAAATACTTTCATTTGATGAAGTTATTTTATTAGTATTATTTGAAAAATAACATTTTAATAGTGTCTGTTAACAATTTAAAGTTGCAAAGAATTGTATTTTATAGTGATTTTTTTTAACATAGGACTATTTAAATTCAATTTTCTTATGACAAGTATAAAATTATATTCAATTACATAAAATTATTAAAATGTAACTCTCTGCGAATGTTTCGAGGGATATAAGTTTTTTTTTAATGCTGGTTTTCTTTAAATTAGGTTTTGTTTTTCTAGTTATTAAGAAATCATGTTATATAGAGTTTCATGTTCATACTTGCAGCTTCCTCAGTATATTTCAAAATATAAATATTCTTGAAAGATTAATATAATGGTCTTTTTGATAAAAAGATGTTCAGAATATTCACAATATTGCAGCCTGTTACCGACATTCTGAATATAGGAAAGGAATAAATCTCTATTTTTAAAAAATAAAACCACTAAATTTCCCAGTTAATAACTGAAACAGAAATGATATTGAACTAATATATTATGCAAATATAGAAAGCTTGAATGTTCAGCATTGTCACATGTTCTATTTCTAGTAGCACCAATATGTTTCCATGTCAAAACTTTTTTAAAAAGATTAAAAAGAGGGTTAGAGGAATTTGGCTTCATTCTATTTAGTTGTAGATGCCTCCAAATGGGGAAAGTTATTTTATGGTCACCCTGCAGTTTAATTATACACAATTTTTGAAATATGGCAAAATGAAGTTTTAAGAATTTATTTAAGAAAAGTAAAAAGAGCTAAAAAATTATAGTTAGGAAAGAATTAATTTTACCTGCTAAATCATGCAGCAGTTTTGTTTTTTCAGGTTTAGGAGTATGAATATAATATCCTGAAAATTCTACAATTAAATAAGCTAATATTGAATTAAGCAATAACACTTGGAAAAATAGAAATATAGTCAAATATCAAATTCTTATTGGTTTAACAGTATAATATAAACAAATGAATCAACATATAAAATAAAAACTAAAGAAAATAATATATAGCACTGTATTACACAATTTTTTGACTAAACTTTAATAGGTTGTCGTAACTAGGTAGTTTATAGAGTGATGAAAAATAAAACTTATCGATTGTTAGCTTTATACAGCTATAAAATGTAAATACATGTGTTCATGGTAATTTCTTTCAGATTGTTGTTCTGTGACATAAAATCATATTTATAGTGTTTGGGAATGAAGTAATCGTGTTAACTTCCTTTTGTGAATAATTGCAATACTTATTAATTTATTTGAAAATTCTTGGATGGTTTCATTATATGAGTCATAAAAAGAAATAGTTATAATATATATAAACCTTATCATGAGAAAGGTTTTATTTGATTTGTCAAAATGTTTCTCATCTAAATCTTAATTCTTATCTTAATAAAATGATAGTACAAGTTTACACATCACTAAAGTTTCTACTATTTTAACAACAAAATAATGACAAAATGAAATTCTCATCTTACTGTTTATCAAATAAAATACAAAGACATCCTTACCAAATATGAAATCATGATAAAAAGAAATAATGATTAGCAAGTTCACTTGAATAACAACAAGGAAAACTAAAAGCTAAATTTAGAAGAGCCTACAGAAACAAACTGTTTTTTGAGATGTAGTCTATTTAACAGACATTGCTCACAAATGGTAAAATGTTTAATTTATGATGATGTAGCTCAATGTTAGTTAATAGATATTTTATAGAAATTTTTAAATTAATAAATTTAAATAACATTTTATAAAATTTCTATTGCAAACAACTTTTTTTTATTATCTTTATTGAATACAGAATAAGAAATGAAATACGTTTTTTACTTAATATACAAACGAATCTAAATTTTTCAAGGTAGATTTTTTAAAAATTTCAAATGCAATTTAGTTTCTCAATTGGTATATTTTATTAAAAAATATAGCATTGTAATTTTATTAGAAACAAAGAATTTTTCGAAAGCATACAATATATTTCATCATTTGAAAAACTTAATTTGTGCTATTTGACTTTAAGAGGCAGAAAAAAAACTTAATACAAATTAAAAGAATATAATGAAAATAGTTATTTCCACAACTATATGTATATGTAAAACAATAAAATTTATTTTATTGTTTTACAATAAAAAAATAATAAACAAAATAAAGTTGGATGGACACTCTAGAAACAAAGTTATAGCAAGTCTGCAAAGTCAAGGAAACAAAATGAAAGTAATTTGATTAAAACTTATTTTAAATATTTACATAACAGCTCATTTTTGTAAGGCAGTTAAGAAAATGATATATTTGTTTTCATTAGGTTTGCTTCGAAATCGTTAAGGAAACCAAAATATGAATGGCTAATAAGCATAGATAATATACTCTCAATTTGCATAGGAACCATTATGCATGCATGTTGTGCATTATATATGTGATTCTCATAATTGTGCTATAGGTTTAGGAAAAATATTTATTTACATAAAATAGAGAAATGTTACAGTGTTAAAGAATATAGTAAGAATATTTACAGATTGGTACCCATAAGCCTACACTTAGCAGAATGCCAGCTAAAAATTTCTTTGGTAAATGGTTAGTGATTAAAAAAAGTGACTACAACCTGCTATTAATGAATTATATAGGTAATTCTCATAATTTATAAAAAACATTTATACATGAATATTTGACCGAGTTAGCCCAACAAACATTGATATTGCATAATAGGAGATGCTTTGGATGTAGAATATTTTACTATATAACTTTCAAAAATCAAATAATAAAAACAGCAAATTATTTAGCATGTAACTAAATTGAAATACTAATATGAAATATGTCTATTGAATTGATTTATTTGGCTCTAATTTACAGTGTAAAATTTTAGTGAAAGGAATTAACATTTTCAAGAGGATTTTGCAATGAATAGACACATATTAAATGCACAAACTACATATAAAATGCTAAGCAAAATGTGTAAACTTTATTAAGAATGAGAACAATGCATAATATAAAAAAAATGTTACAGATGAGAAACATGGCTACCATAATTACAATTTCAGAATCAATAAAATAAAGAAAGCGACAAGAAGGAAAAATTTACCTAAGTATTTTAAACACTAGTATATCTTCTCACAAATCATGTGATGTGTCGCATTTTATCGTTAAAAAGTTTTCCAAGATTCAAATTGCCAATACTGCAATTGATTTTGAATAATCAATTTTTGAATATTGTACAGTCTAAAAGAATGTACACTATGAATCTATGTGTGCAATATTTTACTTGGATTTTTTCTTTTTAAAAACAATTTACAATAGCATAATTATTTTTAGAAACTATACAACTGCAACTAGCTAATGGAAAATAAATTTAAATCATATGAAGTTCCAAAATAATGTCTTAAATTGTGTTTTATATGAGAACATGATACAGTTTTAGGAATGAGATTTTTATTTCAGAAAAAAATTGACCAGCTATATCTTTAAATTGGGAATGCAGAAAATGCAAAATATCAGAAAACATTCTAAATCCATTCCAAATTTATTTTGTTTGAGTTCATATTCTGAATTAACAACATTCTAATCATATTATAGAAAATACTTCTACAGAAAGATTTTATCAGGAAGCTTAATCTATTTAAAGTATATATATTACAGATACTTCAATTTGTCAATGCCTTTTGTGACTATCTATGGTTTAAAAATCCAACTTTGAGTTTATATTATAAAATTGAAATGTTCTCATGTCATATTTTAAATTTAAAAATAGCAGAATACAATTTTTTTTTCAGTTCATGGTAACATATTAAGACAAATAGAAATGTGAAGTTTAGGAATTATAAAAAAGTAGACATACTGTGCTGTTCTGGGAATGTAAAGACAAATATAACCATCGGCAGAATATTTTTTTCTCAGACTATAAAGATATTATATCCATAAAATCATATAAAGTTCTAATAGGCAGATCTTTTTTTATTTATTGCAGAAATAGTGCACATTGGATGTAAATGAAAAATGTTTCCATATTATTCAGAAATTTTTCTGTAAAGGAATGTTATCATATTACAATTAAATTTTTTTCAAAATCAGTAAATCACCAGTTTTGAAGAGATATTAATGGAAACATTCGTCGGGTCAAAAATACTTTTAAATGATTTCAAGGTTCATTAATATCAGGAAATTCAGAACCCTACAAAAACAGCAACAGAATTAGTGATAATAATAATAAAAACAGTAGAAAACAAGTAAAAAGCCACCTGAAAATGAATTGTCTGAAATATTGCTTTTGTACGATTATTGTTTTTTTTTTTTTTGCTATAAATTTGATTAAATAGTATTTGTATTAAATATCCATTAAATAAGATGAAAGATCACTGAAAAATATGTTTTAAGCTAATATGTCGACACCTTGCTTGGAAAACGCATCCTTCCACTCCAGTGAGAAATAATTCAACTAAACCGGGATAAGCGTTGAGCTACAACTCAACATTTAAAAGACAACGTTTATCCCTGCTGCCCATCTCGGGCAAACGTCCCTACCTGTCAAAAGTATGGTTTGGGATGGATTCGCCCATCCTATAGGGATAGACGTTGCGATTGAGACGCTAGTGTTGACATGGTCTGGTCGATTTCTAGAGAGTGTCAATTTCAAACTTTTGGCTGAGTTTATAATGACCCTAGATATACTTTTTGAATAAGTACTTATACATTTAGGATAATGGATGGGCATGAAAAGAATGTCGTTCATTGTTATATTTATTGCATACATTTTATTTTCTTGTTTATTCATGATAGCAGATTCTGTATATTAAATATGTATCAAAATATTGCTTTTTTATTTTAAAAATGAAAACTTATTGCGTATGTATTATCTTTTGTTAATTAATGACCCCACAATAGATTATCTTGATATCTCTGTAGTCGGAACTGAATTTACTTTCAGAGCCTGCAAAGAACGTTCTCTTACAAGATTCTATCTTCAGGAATGTTTGCCACTTTCATTAATCATTACATTTTCTTTAATAATCACTTTAATCGTGTAAACTTTATAGTTTCATTTACTCCCTTTCACTCAGTCACACTGTGCAGATACTAAACTACTATTAGTATCTAGATTTCTTTCTTTTGCTTTAAATTCTTTATTTTTTAAATTTACTTTTATGCTTATGTTGAATGTTAACTTTTTATTAAATTAACAAAACAAGTTGCATAATCAGTACAAAATATGTAGACAGAATTTTAAAAAAAGAGGGGGGGGGGAAGAGAGAGAATTTTGAAAATATCAAACTGTTATATATACTTCAGTGTAATAATAATGTAAGAAGCAATGAGAGACAAGATCAACTATCATTGCAATGCTTTGTTATGAAAGATATGCAAAAAGATATACAAAAAAAAAAAAATTATATACAAATTGGGTTTTTTTTATTATGTATTTATTTTACATTTTAAAAACTTAATAACCTGAGCATGTATTTCCTCCCATGTTTAGGTTGTATTAAACTTTTGGATGAAGTGTCATTATAAAACTGTAATTGTCATGAACATTTTTTTATTCAAATCTTAATGGATATTCTCTCAATGCTTAGCAATGATAATCAAATGAGTGTCATCTTATTTAATAGGAATTTCAAAAAATCATGTTTCAAGAAAAAGTTTGTAATTAGATATTTGTGTATCAACTGCAGCTAACAATTAACCACCAAAGATCACCATCTAATAAGTTATTTCATGAATAAAACTTGAACTATATTTGCCAACTGTATGCAGTTAATATGCAAATACTGTAAATTATATGTACAGTTTACTCAATAATTGGTAAGTAAATGAATATTTTTATATAATATGCAGTTCTATGCTGTAGTTATAATTTATTTCATCATAAAATTATTTGGGACTTATTTAAAAAGACAGTACATCTTATATTTTAATGAATAATTAGTTTATGTCAATCAGAAAGATTATTTATGGCACTTTCTAGAGATTGGCCAGACCATGACTATAACACATAATATAGGCCTGTGTGTTATAGTGAAAATGTGAATACAAAACTTGAAAAATTTCATTTAAAAAAACTATTTTGTTAAAGTTCAGTTCATTTTAACATCTTCTGCTGCACAGGAAAATGCCCCAAAGAAGAAGTAAGATGGAAGCTAACACATATATAATGTAAATTGCGAGTACCCATTTTGCAAAAGTTGTAATGTGTATAAAGTAATATCCTGTGAATTGGATAAAAGCAAAGTAAGGTATATGATAGTTTACAACAGTTCTCAAGAAGAAAGATCTATGACAAATGTTCGTTAAATATGACTATTTAACACATTTATCACATGTGTATAATAAATAAGATAATAATAAAAATTATCAATTTTTATCATTTTTCTTGCTGTATAATGTACACAGCACGATTTTTTATAATAATACTAGCCGCCTTTGGTGACCAGCCGGTTTGCCATTATTACCGCTCGCTAAAATTTTCAATTAAATATTTTAAGTAACTGGTCTCTTAATAGATTCTCAAACAAAACATTTTTAATCTTCAAATTTTGAACTTATACTGTTGTTTAGATC
>JAPMOR010065210.1:15671-57799 GCA_026543865.1 Argiope aurantia
AATGTAAAAAGAAATGTTTCCGCAATGCTAAGCAAGATTCCAGACATGTATTCCGTGTAGTCAAAACCATTCTACGTAACAATTTCATGAATTCGTAACCATTCAATGTAACAATTTTATATATTCATAACCATTTTATGTATTCATAAACCGTGAGACATCTCACGCGGATGGTGTACGCTTTCTTAAATATTATCTTATCCACCATCATGTCTTCCTCTCAATCTACTATTGCAGACAGTTTGAATTATAAAAGTATACGTACGCTACAATTCCATTTCAGTGCAAATTTATATAGGAACTTATTTTCTGGATAACCTATATAATTAATTATTTTTTTAATTTTAGCAGCCAACATTAAAGGACATATAGTAAGTAATATTTTCAATTAAAAAGATAGTCTTTTCTACTAAAAGTAATTAATTTGTACTTCAATTTTACAAACTTACCCTGGGATTTGTGGAGGGTCAGATATTAGAAAATGAATTCTTAGAATTTGACATAGGCAGCAATTTGAAAGTTCGCAAACAGTTCTTGATGTTCCAAGTCAAAATTCGATATAGCAGACTAACTGAATCAATTCATTAGCTTGAATTTTTTTTTTTTTTTGAATTCATTAGCAGCTTGAAATTTGATAAACAAAATGTTATGCCGAAAGAAAATTTTTTATTTTATTAATATTATTGCCATATTTGTTTAACATTATTGTTGCTAAAACAATGAATTTTTCCTTCATTGTAAGTAGCGTTTATTTAATCACAAAATTTGTTTTGTAAAAAAAAAAATGATTCAGCCAAACCATTTTTAAAATTAATAATAAAATACTTTTTCCGCAAGAAAAAAAATAAAACTATAATGTAACCTAATCAATTAATAGGGTGTGAACGCACCTTCTTCTAAATATAAATATTTTTTAAAAAATGTAAAATATAAAAAACTTTAAAATTGTTTTTATGCTTATTGGAGTCTATTACTCTCAAGAAATACAGTTAAAGTTCTAAAAATTAATATTTTCCTATTACCTAAAGGGAAAAAAATTCTTTTTGAGTGATGTTATAATTTTTCCGTTTCAATTTGTGTGACAATTATTTAGTTCGGGAAGAAAGGGATTCAAAAAGTTTCGATAGAAATTTTTTTCCTGGATTCTACGCAAAATGAAAATAATATTTATTTCATTTTTTTGTCTAGAATAACGTCAACTGAAATATTTTATAAATTAAGGAAATTGCCGGAATATGAAGAATATACGTTTATAACTTAAACATAGAGGAATTTGTATTCTTTGAAGAATACATTTAATAATAATTTCAGTTCTATTTCCTTCTTCGGTTTGATGTGCGTCATAATCATGAAATACAAGCTGGTAATTTCATAGGAATAATTATAAAAACAATTATATTTCTATGGAATATTTTTCTTTTCTTTTTATAATCTATGTACACAAATTAATTTTATTCCATCGATTCATATTTTTTAATCATAAAAATGAATTATACATTTCTGTAAAATAACTATTTCTTGGAAATTCCTCACGTTGTGTAGAATTTACTTAGTTCATCCCTTTTTCAACACAAATTAGATTTCCGCTAAAAGTTCTACCTAGAAATCAATGTATGTCTATTTGATAAATCGAAGCTGCAAAAACAATCCTGCCTTTTAACAAGAGAAGAAAATAATGTCTGATAAAAACCATTGCTTTCTTTAAAAATTAATGACACTTAGAATTTTTTTATCTGTTTTCTTTGTCTCAGAAAGATAGATTGTTTCTATTTCGAATTCATCTTCTTATTGGAATTTTTTGCTATCTATAAAAATAAAGTTCAAATCTGAGTGTACCAATGCGTTTTTTAAATATTCGCTTCACATAATGTATGTATAGTCACATCTGTAGCAATTTTTAAAGACTATTGCATCGTAATTATAGTGAATGCTACGTTCAAATTTAATATATTCTACAACCAATATGGAAACTTTCGTGAAATATTTTCATGATTTATATAGAATTGAGGAAACACTTAGTATATGATTTCATATGATTATTCGAAAGTAAATTTGCTTTTAATGAAGTTAGAGTTTTAACGTTGATTTTAGGAAAACATAAGTATAACTAACAAGATAAATACTTTGAAATTTCTTTCTGCAATAATATTTTTTAAGATAAAAAAAATCGAAATGTTTAAAAACAAAATACAAAATAAAAATGATTATAAAAATCAAAACACAAAGTATAAATGTTTATAAAAAATCGGAATTGTATAAAATGTTTAAAGAAAGTGTAGAATTTTTCATAGACGAAATTCTGGTAACCTATTCGTTTGGTCAAACTATTAGTATGTTGAACGTAGAGAAAAGTGTTTAGTGATTGTGGTTTAACAGTCAGCGATGCTATTGAAGAAGTTCCAATATTGGAAATGTCTTATCTTAAGAAGTATCATTGCAACATTGTAATCATTGTTGTGATGTCATAATTTGTGGATTTTGTAATATGTAAAAGGACCTTTTCTCAGTATTATTATTATTAGTTGGTTTCCAAAAAAAATATTTCACAAATATGGTTAAACAATTCTTGTGGTTTAGCATTTTGTGAATTTTCTCATTTTTGCAGTTGAAAACCAAATTTGCAGTTGAATTTTTGTTCACCATTTTAAGATCACTGATGCAATCAAAAGGAAATTTCAACAAATCCAGAGATTTTCTTGAAAATAAAATTTAAGGTTCCTTTGACTTGGAAAAAAATGTTGGCAAAAGTTTATTACAGCAGGAGATGATTATATTGAAGGACATTTAATAAATACTGACTAATAATTGAAACTTTTGTTTTATGAAAACATTTTTCACATATTTTGAGTATATCTAGATTGTAAATTGTTACATAATAGCAAGTCTTATGGTAAGCTTAAACACCATCTCATCCGATTTGCAAGTTTGTTTATTTTTTGAGTCCAAGTTGTTCATTTAACGATTTATTTTTCAAACAGACAACAAATATTGGAACATTTAATCATTCTTTAGATACTTTTAAAGATCGAATTTCAATTTTCCATCTCCATTTTTTTTTAATGTTTCAGCATTTTCCTGAAAAGAATTTCTGTGTTAGTCAAACACATAAAATGAATATAAAATGTCTATGACAATAAATGATATTGTCTTATTCGTCCATCTTCGAAGTTTCTTTCTTAATATTCATATTAATTAATAGAAACTTTAAAATTTTGTAGATATAAAAGTTTATAAAATTTTATCTTAAATTTTAAGATATAAATTTACAAACTTATGTAGAAATAATTAGTGTTTCATTTTTTTTCTATACACGTATACTTCAAAAATTTGAATAATTCTTTGATATTTTTTACATTTTTTACATTTTGTATATTTGTTCCCTTTTATTTCACTAAATAAAATACAAATACAAAATACATTACAATAACTCTGATGAAAAATTTTAATTACATATCATTCTAATTTTGATATCACATCATAAGTCTTTAAAGTTAATTTTCAAGGAATACGAAATTTTTTTCGCATATACTTATGATTGAGAAGTCATGCATCATTATTTCTTTTATTTTAATTAAAAGAAAGCTTCTTTAAACTGAGTATGATTAAAAAAAAGTCAATTAAAAGAGCTTCATGGCCTCCATCCAGCCACTTTTGATAATAATGGTTGAATCGTACATATACTGGAATGTGATCTCGTAAGATTTGAAAAAGCTAAGGAAATGCTAATTTTTTTCAAATTAGTAAAGAATTCATAATTTTTAACAAGTGTAGTTAAGTGCCCTTCATGAATTGTATAAAAAGTTAAAGTAAAATAATCCAAGAGATCATTGGATTCTTCAAGGTAATTGTTTCTGTCATCAAATGATATGTGTCCTTCAGTTATGCATTAAGAAAGGCAGTCTGTATTAAATATCGGAAAACATACAAAAATATTAAACTTATAGTAAATGTCAAAATATAAAAAAATGAAATTCAAGTGTTGAATTTATTATGAATTTGTCATTCAATTTAGCAAATACATTACGAAATGAAAGTTGAATATAATATTATGATTCACTTATGTGCAATGTTTTAATAGATTTCGATAGGAAATGAAATATTCATTACTAATTAATGTAATAAATCAAAAAGAAATAAATGTTAATTTCGAAAACTCTTAAATATGCTATAGCGATATTAAATACAAAACTTAACTTTATTATATCTTTTCTCTATTCCATTTTTAATTGAAGAAATATAGCCATCATTTCAATTAAATATTCTTATTTTAAAAGTAAGTTGTATGATTAAAACTTTTAGAGTAAAATCTATTAAAAGTTCCTCAAAATTTCAACTTTTCCTTTATAAGCATTCTATAATTCTCATTCATGAAATAATATCCACAAGCTTCCGTGATTTAAGAAATTATATTGAAAAGAATTCCGCTTTCAGTTTTACATTTGCACTTTATTTAAGAACGTCGGATTAATTTGCTTTACAATCAATTCTGCTTTCAAAAGATACACCGAAATCAATTAAATCAGACTCCATATTTTATGAAAGTCGATCCTCAAATCCCTTCCGGCGAGCTGATTTCATTTAGAGAATTGTTCTCTTTCCGATGGGATGAAATCCGCGGATTTTAATTGTATTTCAAAGGAACTATGTTCTCAATATCTGATCAAAATTAACTCATTTAATACAGAATCCATCTGTTTTCGAGAAATGATTCAAGGCTAAGAATGTAAAATGTTGTTTACTTATTTTTACTAAGATTAAATATTTAAAATGGACCACAGGTTTTGCATAGAATATACAACAATATTTATTTAATCAATTGATAAGCTTATATGTGATAAAGATTTTGGATAAACAGTGTACAAAAACCTTACATGGTGCAGGCATATTTCAACAAGTCTTCAAAAAATATAAAATGGGCGAGGGTGACCAAAAGTTCATAAATTTTGATAAATAATTAAATTGATAATAATATTTAATGATTTATTTCAAGTAAAATTGTAAATACTCTCAAAGCTGAAGTACCTTATTTCCTCGTTCAATGAAACGACGGTGGACTGTAATGACTCCAGGATAATATAACACTGTCAAATTCCCCCTCCCCCTATTCTGCCGAGTGTGACAGAATGAATACTCGAGGAGCATGCTTTGTTCATTAGAGACGCTGACTTAGATAGATTTGGGGACAGGGAGACTTTCCTAGAGCTATAAAAGAGTGTCAGAATTTACGTTTGTCAAATAGCCATTTTTGCTGTTTCTGAGGGATGAGGTAGGGAATTTTTCTTATCTTTGAAAGAGAAATTCAGGCGGTTCAGTATTCTGAGATATCTGAATTCCAACGATCTAAGAAATGAGGGGATCAAATGTTAAATATTTTGACTAAATTATTTCTTTGTTCAAGGGAAAATATAGACATTCTCAGCAACACAGTTTCACAGTTTTTTCACATGTTACCATTTCTGAACCGTGTTCTTATATACTTTAATTGCCTATAGATTTTTAACAAAAGTTAAAAGAAAAACGACTTATAAATTATAAGAATGAATGATAAAGTGAAATAATAATACGAAAAATTAATAAATTGTAAATCAATTAATTTCTAACTGGAAAGATTAGTTTCGAAATGAAAACGGATATTTATTCGCACGGATATTTATTCCATACTTCTTCCTTTGTAGTTTTAAATATTAAAGCTTTTGTTACGCAAATAATATTGTACAATAAAAAATTATATAGCCGAATTTTAAGAGGGATTCTCTTGAAATAAACAATTCATTAAACATTCTTTTTTTATTTGTGCCTTAAGAAATCAGTGCAATACTTGATATCCGATCGATAATTTTAACTTCTGGTATTATGTTACATAATTAATTATAGTTGTTAGCAAACTCGTTTAGTAATGAGAGATTCAGAAATTTAAATTTCTTTTATTAGTAAGTTAATACGATAAAAGACTAATAAATTATAATTCAGTTAAGTTATTCACTTGATTATTCATTTTACTTAGAATGATGAGGATTCAAATATTTAGAAAAAAAATGAGAAGGGAATGAATAAGCAGATAGTCTTATTTTGTCTTCTCATATGACTTGCAATTTTTCAGATGGTTGCTTTGTATTTAGTTTAGTCAAATTAAAAAGACATAGAAATTTTTTCTTAAAAATTATCATCCTGTTAAAATGATATGCAATCCTTTTGAGAAGATGAACTATTTATTTTCAAAGGATTTACTAATGCTTACTATTTACTAAAGGTAGCTTTAGTAGTTATTATTTACTAAAGGTAATTTATCTAAACAAAATATTCTGGCTTTGGGAAGTTTGTTCTGAAATGATTATTTAAAATTTTCTTTTCAGAAAGGAATAACAGAGGAAAAATTAATATTCTTACTAAATTTTGTATTTAATATTCTTACTAAAATTTGTATTTGTTAATTTAATTTGTATCGAAGCGATCAAAAAATACGTGATCTTAATTTAGAATGTCAATCTTTAACTTATCTTTTTCGACTATATCAGTTTCTAAAATATTTATATATAGGATCGATTTTAGATATTATACAAATTTTCTAAAAGAAGTTCAATCCTGCAGGCTTTCATGAAATTAATGATGGCTTACTATTTATATCAATTTCCCTGTCAAGAAATAAATGTGTTTTCAACTTAAACAACAGTAGCTCCGCTAATGACGAAACTAAATACAAATTCTTTGCTGCAAGTAGTAACAGACGTCTGCTTTAGCCTAAACCAGAATAGAAATCTAAATCATTGCAGTTTTAAACAATAAATGAAGAATAAAATAAATGAAAATAATTCAAGTAAGTATAACAAATGATATAATTCAAAAATTAATAAGTTCTCGTAAATTAAAAGTGGAAATATTCATTAATAACAAGATGGAATTAATTTTTAAATGAGAGAACGATGCAAGTCATTTTTTGAACATACTTGGAAAAAAATATAAGCGAAACGTTTTAAGATTAACAATAAAAAATACCTTAAACTCTTCACTTTTTAAAATTTAGAAACTTGGAAAATTTTCTCTGGTTTAAAAGAATTTTATTGTGTTCAAGAGAAGAATATTCCTTTTAAAACATTTTTCTTTTTGAATTATTCATTGCAAACAAGCCGACACCCTATTCACTCAAAAAATACCTCTTTTATTCAATTACAGAGTTCTTGACCTAGCCATTATGAAATAAAAAGAGAAAGTAAAGCCATTTTTTTTTAAATTCTAAATATAAACATTTGTTTTAATTCCTTTTCTAATTTATGAGTCTGCATCTCTTTCATTTTTTTGTTTGAAATTATTAATTGCATAACCACAAGTGAAGAAAATTAAAATTAAATTTATTTTTCTTGGTCTTTATGCTCTGAGATGAAAGTAAAGGAAGAATTTCTTTACTAAAAGAAAATTATTTTTCTCTTTGGATAACAAATTATTTCAAACCATGCAATTATGATGAAGAATATATTTCATTCTTCTCAACAAAGGGAGATCATTTTGAAAAAGAAAAAATAGTTAAGAAGCTCATTTTCTCACATTTATTATTGCAGTTATTGTGAGTTACTTTAGCTCTGTTATTTTTTTAGAAATTACACGAAAAGAGAGATTTAATTTAATAATTGAAAACATTCAATTGTTATTTTAATTGACTTCCTATCAAATATAGTTCATTAAAAAATCAAACATATAAATATTGTTTTTAATATCTAATTCCTCTTTTGAAATTTTTTTCGTGAAAGTAAACTGATGCTGGGGAGAGCGGAGCAAGTTGGAGAGCCGGATAAGATAAAGAAAGACTAAATAATAATAAATGATCATATTACTCCATCCTCATCACCTTACAAATTTTTCTACAACCCCTTATTTCAAGATACTAAAAATTCGCACAGTGAAGTCACTAAAAGCATTTCGTTGCTTATTAGATGATACTCTTCTTTTTTAACTGCTGTATTGAAATATTCAAGATCTTCAATGAAAACTCTCATTGACTAACAGAGAATACATTCAATGCAAACTCTCACTGACTAACAGAGAATACATTTGATCATTCTTTACTGTGCAAGATTTCCTTAGATAATGCTCCTATCACCCTTGCTATTTATTTAGATCTTCATTGTTCATTCTTCCATACAAATAAAAATCTTTTATCGTTCTCAATCAAAAGTTAGTTGGTAATTATCTTAAGGAAATATAAAAAAATCTAATGTCTAAGTGATTTCATCTAAATCTAAGTCATTTTATCACGAGTGCATGTATCATGGCCAATGATGGACCTTATGACTGAACCTCAATCCCTGCCATTGCTGTAGAGGTATACCGGTCATTCAGGTTTATCAGAATGCCTTCCGGTGGGGCGCAGTAACATTTTGTGTTCTGCATTCTACACCATACTGTAAGGCGAATGACCCTATAGACAATAATTTATAAAATATCATAGTTGGAAGATATGTTAAGGATATGTAAAGTTCTATTGTAACAATAAATACAAAAGATAGCATTTGAAGTTCTTTTACATTGTATTCTGCCGAATAAAAAACAAGTGTAATGATGTTGTTATTGTCTTAACGATCATATCTCGGGTTTTCTTTTTCATTATGTTATATAATAGGTCGCTGGAATAGTCATTAAATGATAGTTATGTTAGTGAGAACCTAATTTGTGAAATCATGCCAGATTTGTTGATATTTTTTAAATGGGAATAATTTTATGCAGGTCTAAAAGAGGGATGCTCTACCGGTTGTGACTTGGAATTGTGCGTCAAGTTTGAAGTATTTGTTGCTGACATCGAATATTATGAGGACTACCATAAATGCATTTAGTTATCAAATGTCAGATGTGAAGACTAACTACTACCTTCTGATATATGTATTGATACTTAATTTTACTTAATAAACATGCTTTATGATGCCTAACTTAGTTTATTTATATTAAAATTCTAAAAAGGTAAAAATTATAACAATAATAATCTGAGTTTTTCACCGTTCTAAACATACATTACTATTATAGAATAACATGCAATAAAAATAATATTTAACAACACAGCTTATATTTTATTTCCAATAATTTTGAAAATGAGTCTTTATCTCTAGCAAATATGGAGAAATTCTTATATGTCTTAATTAAACAACCCTCCCCATAAAATTATTTGCCTAATGAAAAATTTTAAAAAATCATGTAAAAAATATTTAACGAGCCTGCAGCAATATGACCTCATTTCAAACTCTTGATAAATAATTCCGCTGACAATTTTTTGATATCAGATTATCACCTCCTCTTTGAAAAAAGTTTTCCTTTTTAAGATAAATCTGCTATCTAGTTATACTAAATATATATAATTTAAATTATCTATGTATTTTAGTTAAGAAATCGAAAAGAAGGAGTTCATTAAAATAGATAATGGTCCAAATAGCAGTGTAAGGTGTGGCAATGCGTGTATTAACTGCTGCCAATGGAGACTGACTTAACGCAAATATCTTTTAATTTCCGCTTTGTATTATATATTTTGTAGTACATAATTCTTTTAACATGCGCATGCAATAGTTTTAGGCAGACTGATTCAATGGTTTTTTTCAAGTCTTATGAAACGACAAAAACTATTAACATAGAATGCAAGAATTTTGTTCAGAAAATGCATTCTATATTAATAATTTAGCAGTCTAAAAAGTCAATAACCTGAGTGAACAAGTTGGTCGATGAAGGCGACTAGTTATTAATAGTAATAACAAAAATATATTATACTTTGATCTCTTTAAACCTGAAATGCTTATGTTGAAGAAGCTCTTTTTACGGGGATAGTTGTCTAACATTCGAAATAAAAAAATACAAAACTTCTACCCTTAAAACACTTTCTCAATTAAATTTTCATCTTAAACGACAAAGAGGTGACAAGGTGTCCTTAGTGACTCAATGCATATTTGTTATAAATAAATATATTCTAATATTTTAAACAATTCTGGTTTCATTTCGTAATATTCTAATCTGGTCCCATGACAACCCATTCTTCTCCCGATTGTTTTCTTTTTAATCAAGAACTTCAACTAATTGAAATTATAAAATGCTTTTTCTTAGAAATTAAAAAAGAAATAAAATCGTATTTGAAGCTTTTACAATACACAGAAAATGCAAAACATTACTTCTATTTTTAAATCGTTTTATTCCCTTTGAAATTTGAATGAAAAATAACTTTTAATGTGTTTAAACATTGTATTTGAGAAAATATACCTTATTTAGTAATTAATTTTGTAAATACAATGACTCAAAACTCATTTAAAGAATTCCCTTTTCTTTTGATAATTAAAGATGTCTGCAAACAACTAGCCGTTACAAAACAAACAGATAACGTAAAATTTATTTTGCTTTGTAAGGAATAGGAATTACAGTTTTAATTCATTTTCTAATTTATGAGTTTGCCGTCGTTTCTTATTTCGTGTTTGAAACATATAATTAAATTAGTTCATTAACTACATGCAAGATAAAATAGAAATTAAATTACATTTTCTTTACTAAACAGTTCGGAAATAAAAAATAAAGATAGAAATTTAAAAAATAAAGAAGGGATTTTTTTATATATGAAACAGAGTAACAATTAAGACTGTAAGTATAGAAATATAGTTCCTTATTTATGTATATTAAAATATTATAAAATATTTCAGCAACAAATATTCTGAAATTAAAAGTTTACATTAGCTGCGACAAAAATCATAAGTATCACCATTAGTAAGTATCAATGTGCTTTCAACAATGAATTGTTTGCTACCGATAAGTTCGAAAATGAAAGTTTTCCTTATTTTTTTGACACACAAATGTTGTCCAATTTCTCCTAAAAATATTTAAGGGAGCTGTCTGTTCCTAGATATATAAAGAAGCTATGTCAGATTTCTGCCTCTAATTTTCTATGTCATTTCCACTAACACAAATTTAGTCGCCTCAAAATTCCCCTTTAATTTGCCTTTGATTTATGGACTTGACTATCTATATTTGATTCTAATATTTGAGAACAGGAACAATGTTTTAGGTTGAAAAATTTAGAACTGTTTTATATATATATGAAATATACCATTCCATTTAAACCATGTAATAGCATACTGGGTGGTTATAATTAAAGTTCCATTTTGAAATAGTCATAAAAGGAAAACTAGACTAAATGTTATAAAACTTGGCAATAGATTAAAGGAGGTCATGGGAATTTCTTTTCTGCCAAGGAAAAAGTTTACAAACTCACAATCAGGGGGAAATGACATTGTATATACAATATTTTTAAGCAAAATACGTCATGAAAACACCGTTTTCAGATGTGTTTAATCGTTTCTGAAACATGTTACAAAGCATGTTCAATGTGTGTTTTCTCAAAAGCACCGTTTGGTGGTGATAATCTAAACAATTTGGTGGTACTGAAAGATGCGATACACCGACATGTGCTAAGAATACTGTCTAGAATGCAGTAATGCGATTTAATTTGCTTTCAGAAAAAGGTGGCTTTGTAGCGCGTTTCAGAAACGATTAAACACATTTTAAACTGTCTTCATGTCCTATTTTGCTTACCAATATTGCATACAGCGCTATTTCCGCCACTAGTGGTGAGTGTTTGAACTTTTTTTTAGCGGAAAAGAATTTATGACCTTTTTTAAAATATTACCAAGTTTGATAACATTTACCCAGTAATGCTCATTTTATGACCATCTCAAAGTGGAATGTAACTTCGTACTGTAGACCAACGGAGGGACAAATCACGTGTCAACTCTTGAGCCCTTGATGAAGAATATTACGAATCAGACGCTCTTTCGACACGGCAAGAGCAGACATCTTCCGCAGTTTCATTTGAAATTCGTTTGCGTTCTTTTCCTTGTACCACACCCAACTCTCCAGTCTCTTCAAATTTAATTATCATCTTTTTCCAAGCCTGCCTGGACATAGGCCCTTCTCGTAAGTCTTTCAAGCGCCGATATTCTCGCAGTGCAGCTGACAAATTATGCTGTTCTGATAAAACAGCCTTATCAGTAAAGCTCTTCCTTTCTTCTCTAACGACATGGCGAAGAATGATTTTCCGGCAGTGAGTACTGGCGTTTTAAATTACTCTAAATTTGCATAACGGCCTTTATCGTACATGAAAACCACCATTTATCGGCCGAAATTTGAACTAATTTCTTTTCATTGCATATTTCTTTTACCCATGATCCATATAACCTAAATATCAAGTTTCTTTGACATCCTTCCACTAGAGCGGAGATTACGTAGGTCTAAACAGGGTAACTTTAATTATAACCACCCTGTACTTTCTAGTCATATGAGTTTCGATTTTTCCTATGCATCTCGAAACTAAATATTTTAGATTTAAGAGCCTAGAAATCTGTTATTATTTGCAATTAATTTGTTTGCATAAATAGTATTCCAAGACTCCGTAGAAATATGGATTTAAAAGTTTTCTATAGTTTCATTTTCCTATAAGAGGAATTTTCGTTTATTTCACATAAACACTGTAACCGCATTTCTAACACTTTATCGTTCTTTGGCCTCTCAGGAGAAAGTACGTCACCTTTATCAATGAACGTGTTTTAAGAAAAGTCTTTAAATGGTGTATCTAGGTCAGATACTAATGAAAATAAAATAAAAGGGGCATGGCGATTGATAGTCGACCATCCAATACACCTAAAAAAAGAAATCGCAGATCTTGTTTATATCTTTTCACGCTTTTTATCACGTAGAAGGTGCCGTAATTCTAAATTTTAATCCTTATTAAAAGGTATTTAGACTAAATAAATTGATTTAATTAACTTATTAAATTTAGTGGTCGATTTTGGTTTGAGAAGTTAGTGCGATATTTAGTCACTAGCGTTAAAGACGTCTTACAAGTATTTTTTCTTTTTTTTTTTTTACTTTATCGTGCACAAATAAAAAAATATTGAAATCTCTCCCAAAAAAATTCGAACTCGAGATTTTGACGAATTTTCAAGTTTCCAAACTTTCTGCACCCGAAGAATAAGAAGATTCTACATAAATATGAACTTAAGAAAATAGCATTAAAACGTCAATTATGAAAACAGAAAATTCAGCATACATTCCGAAAAACAGAATGTGAAAACAAAACACTTTTTAATTAAGAAAACTACTCAGAAATTAAGAATATTCGAAATTCACGTCAAATATATTTTAAATAAAGCGAACTAATCAAATTCTATTTTATTCACATCTGTGGAAGTAAAAGGCATCATTGAAATCTATACGAGCAACCTATTGTAACTTAAAAAAATGATTAAAATCGATTGGAGAAAACCACAAATTAGTGACCTCACCCATCTAACTGCACATTGATTGGATTCTATTTATCAACAGATCCTAGAAACACCAAGTGGAATCACATAGCTATACATTGTGTAAAATAATACGTTTCAATCAGCTATGTAGCTTAAAACATGAACGAAATAAATTAAATCGGGAAGGACATTATATGAATGAAAATAGATCTCGTACTCTCCGCTGTTAACTTCTTTCATCAAAATACGCGGTCTTTTAAATGGATTGAAATTCGTTGAATTATAATTGCGCTTACACTAGAAGTATATTTTCAACTAATGCTTAACAAGGATTGAAAAATACCTTCTTCTCATAAATTAACTACAGAATGAATATATTAAAGAATCCTTAATAATTTTCATATGAAACAAGGGAAAAAACGCTTTCGCACTTATTTATTCAAAATAGTTAATTCTAAATGAATGCATAATTATGCCTTTATCAATTATAAAAGCATGTACAACATTTAAATACATTGTAGGATCTGAGAACTTTTAATTAGGGTATATACAAAAACCAGTTTTTGAATTCAGTATTACCAAAAAATCGGTTTTACCTGGTTTTCGAATTTTTATAAAAAATGAATAGGGAAAAATATTTTATTTAATTTATATAAAACTAGCAGCCTTTGGCGACCAGCCGGTTCGCCAGTATTACCGCTCACTACAATTTTCAATTAAATATTTTAAGTAACTGGTCTATTAATAGATTCTCAAACAAAACATTTTAAATCTTCAAATTTTGATAGTCATACCAAACTTATACTGTTGCTTAGATCGTTTCTTTCAATTTACTATATATATTTTGCTAATTTGTTTTCATTTCCGGTAAAACTTCAACTTTAATTT
This sequence comes from Argiope aurantia, assembly GCA_026543865.1. Classification (NCBI taxonomy): domain Eukaryota; kingdom Metazoa; phylum Arthropoda; class Arachnida; order Araneae; family Araneidae; genus Argiope; species Argiope aurantia. Next base: position 29,813 of record JAPMOR010065210.1, read on the forward strand.
AAAATCGAAATGTTGAAATTGCAATTAATATAAAGATATTTTTAAATAAAACCAAGCGTTTTGTTTTAATTATTATCTTTATTGTTATTTATTTATTATTGTTATTACTGAATATGAGTATTGCAAACAGAATCGCTCGGTATTTAAGTCTTATGTGAACTGCAAAATATTTTTCATAATTTATGTAATATCTAAAACAAAAATTCAACAAAAATGTCTCAGATTCAGCATGAAATTCAGTTTTTAGTTTTTCTTTCAAAAGGATTGAAATGAAATCAATAATAATATTTTGTTCCGGCCTATAAATATATTTGAAAAATTATGAAGTCTAAATTTAATGCAGTAAGGTATCATATACTGAGAAATATTCTGGACACATCAAATTTTCAATAAATGAAGGAATGTTTCTGTTTTCCACGATTAACTAAGACTTATTTATGAAGTTTTAAATGTTAAAAATTTAGAAAAACTCAACATTTTCATAATCTTAGTCCAATTAATCTTGAGAAACCTGCGCGCTAATTATCGTATTTTCTATGAAACGATCGATGGAAAATCTAAAATTATCCTTTTTTTATTGAATAGTGATATTCAAATTTTCATAAATCAGTCAGTTTAAGTGATTGATTTAGTTGATTGGAAATTAACTCTTTCTATTTAAAATATTAGTGTTTAAAGAACATTTTTTTAACTCTGATTTCCACAGCAGAAGCTGTATGTAAAATCAAAAATTCGTTATTTATTAGAGCATTTATTGAATCAAGTTACATAAAATATAATCATTTTCCATTTATACCATTTTGGCAGATCTGTGTCTTACTAAAGGTTTACAAATTAGCTATGTGGCCCTGATTTGAATGGATATCCTGTTCATATTAAACAAAACTTGCCTTAAAATATAACTGATTTATTAGATTAATAATATAGAGAGTGTAAAAGATTTATAAAATAATTTTTCTTGAATTTACTTTTTAGAAAAAATAATATTTCATATGTGTTTCCTTTCCTACAGACAAGTGCCGAAAATTATATTTTTGCAGATTTTATTTCCAAAAAGATTTGATTTATTTTTAGTTGGTTCTCTAATCAATGTTTTGTCAACACTTTGAAAAAAGCTAATTTTTTCCCATGAATACGAAACGTGCTCGAGCAGCTTAAATTTTATTTTTATTTTGTACGAAAAAAAAATTGTTGAAAAATATAATTAAAATATTTATTTAAAAATTCATTAAAAATAGAAATTTAATTTTAAGGTTAAAACAATGCTATCATTTAAAAGATAAATTTTGGATCTTTAACTTTATGTAAAATTCTTTTTTGTGCGGTAATATTTTCGGAATTTATAGCAGAAACACGCTAAAATTTCGCTTAATTTTTAAATAAATATAATTCTAATTAAAAATTCGAAAAAATAACCCGCAGGTGCACATTCCCGGCCTCCAAGTTATACACGTGTCAAATTTGGTAGCTGTAGGTTAAATAGTCTAGCCTGTAGAGCGCCAACACACACACACACACATTGAGCTTTATTATAAGTACTACATAGAACAAACATATCAAAAGTAAACATAACATTTCAATAGTTGCCAAAGACAAAAGAGAGAAAAATGCAATTTATAAGCAGACAATATTTAGAAAAGTACAGATATTTAGACTGGAAAATGAAATTATCTGAAATTAACCACACGCGGAAACGATATTTATAAAAGTAAAAATATTCAAACCTGAAAAGTAAAATATCTGAGTTATTCCATCAATAAATGCTATAAATTTTTTTATATCTTCATTATTTTACGAGTCATTAAACATCAAAATGGGTCCGGGACTAAATAAACACCCTGTATAGAGAGTGTAAAAGATTTATAAAATAATTTTTCTTCAATTTATATTTTAGAAAAAATAATATTTCATATGCGTTTCCTTTCCTACAGACACGTGCCGAAAATTATATTTTTGCAGATTTCATTTCCAAAAAGATTTAATGTATTTTTAATTGGAGCTTTAATCAATGTGATGGCAACACTTTGAAGAAAGCTAATTTTTTCCCATGAACGCAAAACGTGCCTAATTTTAATTTTTATTTTTTACGAAAAAAATTATTGAAAAACATAGTTAAAATATTTATTTAAAAATTCATTAAAAATAGAAATTTAATTTTAAGATTAAAACATTCATATCATTTAAAAGATCAATTTTAGATCTTTAACTTCATGTAAAAATCTTTTTAGTGCGGTAATATTTTTGGCAGTTATAGCAGAAGCACGTCAAAATGTCGCTTAATTTTTAAATAAATAAAGTTATAATTAAAAATTCGAAAAAATAACCCCCAGGTGCACATTCCCGGCCTCCAAGGTATACACGTGCTGAATTTGGTAACTGTAGGTTGAATGGTCTGGCCTGTAGAGCGCCAACACACACACACACACATTGAGTTTTATTATAAGTATAGATAGTTAAATAACAAGAAACGAAATCAAAGTCTTGTTTTTATTTTGGACATAATATTGCCTGAAATTGAAAATACTCGTTCACTAGTTACTGAACTTGGTTTTATAGTTTTCATGGCATGAAATAAGAAATATTAAGTTTTTTCTTTCATTCGTCGCCTCAAGTAATGAAAATTCAGCTTTTAGTGTCTTTGGATTTGTACGTTTTTCTTCAGTCTTCAAGAGACTTATGAATTGATTTGTCCATGGCTTCTTTTAAAAAGGCATTGCTCTGATGTGTAGTTTCTTCGATTTGTTCTTCATCAGAATTGGTTTCCACATAAGAAATTGGAAATATTCTAGACAATATCTTTCCAGATAACTTAATAATTTCGGTTTTTGAAGCTAAAAAAAGTACACTAGGTTTCTTCGCTGAAATAGAAATGTTTTGTAGATTTTGTAAATACAGCAAAAGAACTGCTAATTCTACTTCTCATTTTTCTAGAATTCTTTCTTTTAAATCATATAATAATTTCAAACTTATTTCAATGTTTAATTTTTTTAAATTCATTTAACAGAAATTCAAGTATACCTTCACTTGTTAATAAATTGGAATCTGGTCGCCTTAAGCCTTCAGCTGCTAGAAAATCGGTCCCAGCAGATAAAATTCAAAATATTTATTTCTTTATTTGAAGAAGAGAAATATCCAGGCTTTCAAGAAAACCGGTTTTAAAATTAAGAAAGCTGGTTTTCAAATGTGACAAATTTACTTTAAAAAACCGGTTTTTTAAAACCGAGTTTGAAAACCGTCAAACCCTACTTTTAATCAAGGAATATCTATACAACATTTATGTAATGCATTTTAATACGATCACAGGGAGATTTTAAAACACTTTGATAACCTCTGAAGAAAATTACTACTCAATCAAAATTTTCCATTGGGTTTCTTATAATTATTAAGTAATTTCTTTTTTCTAAATATTAAGTAATTTCAAATCATTTCTAATTATCAAGTAACTTCAAATCATAAAGTAATCTCGTAGTCGAGAGTTTTATGGTGTAAAGAAACTGAAACTTTGAAATGTATCCTATATAATAATAGTATATAATTAAATGATGAATTTGAAATAACTTTTATTTTTAATGAAATGAAAGTTATATATAATCCTATACAGAATTGATCAAAAGACAAACATTTTGAATCTTATACTAAAATGAGCCGACATGTATCTTTCACTAGCTGATCCATTGTTTGGTATCTGCTATCTCTTAGATAGTTCTATTACAATTTTCATTCATTCTTAAAATCATTTATATTATTTATTCAATTGACAGGAATTTTACAATTATTTTTGTAACTTAGACTAAATTTATGTATTTTTTCCACAAATAATAATAAACAGCTGATAAACAACATTAGTCATTATATTTATATTGTTACGAATTTTCTGCCAGGGATCGTTTGGATATTGGAAGTGATATAATGTGGAGAACGCTCAATCAGCAGGCAGAAGTAGAAAAAAATAACGACGTTTATTTACATGAAGACACACAGCACAGTACTAAAACGACAACTATATACAGCACAGAAGGCGATTATCTTCAACCAAGACGTGCAGCATACAACAACAATCTACTGTAGACACTAGCGCACAGCTTAGTTCAGCACTAGCTCGACTCCGTCGCTGCTCCGCTAATCCCTGGAAGACCAGTTCTTCACCGTCGATTTCGACTACTCTACTCTGTCGCTTTCGACTACTACGCTCCGTCCACTCTGACTGACTTCGGCTACTCGGACACGGACTACTACTTCGACAACTCCGTCGTCTCTCGACTAACTCTAGTAGCAGAGACTGGTTCCTTTTATAGGTCTCAGGAGGCAGGGCTAGAAGCCTCTGAACCAATCAGGAACGTTCAAGGCGTATCTCGGTTCCTACTGGACGGATCGGGAAAATTCTCGATGTTTCGGGTATAATCTATTTTGGCGCCAAAGTCGCCAAATTCGTCGCCAAGCTCTGGTACCTCCGACGCGCACACGGGCTCCGTCTAATAACGATGACTTTAAAACAGTCTTTCTGTTGATGGAACAAACTATGCTGGGAAGCCGAATTGCAGGTTTGTAACATTGCTCCCCTCTTCTAAGACTGACGTCCCGGCAGTCCAACTACAATCCCCAGCTGGTGTAGGCTTCCGAATGATGTGATGACGATGCTTTAGGTGACTTCCGGTCTTTCGAAGATAACATCGTTTATAATTTGGTGACGACAAACGATCCACCCGAACCTTCTCAATGGTTTTGACTCGGACCTCTTCGTCGTTTCGGATTGTACACCCATACTTGATTTCGCTTCTTGAAATGCAATGTGTCGCATGGGGCGAAACGCTGGATCGTAGTAGAGTCCGCCGGAGTGAATTCTTGCCAGGCTGGTTGGTTGGTCACTTTGAACTTCTTCCATCGAACCAGCCGTGTATCAGGATGATCCCACAGTGCCTTCTGAAGTCCACTCGAAAGCCAGGCATCTATCCATAGGCATCAAAGTCCGAGTCGGAGAAGTTGAAGACAGAGAGGTCGGAGTCGACGAAGTCAGTAGTCAGTGTGGTCGGAGTAGTAGCCGGATTCGACGAAGAGTAGTAGTCGGAATCAACGGGGCGGAGTACTCGCAAACGACGAAGAGGTCCGAGTCAAAACCATTGAGAAGGTTTGGATGGATCTTCAATCGCCGCCAAATTAGTAAATGATGTCATCTTCGAAAGTCGCCTAAAGCATCATCATCATAACATCATACGGAAGCTTACGCCAGCTGTTGGAATGAAGTAGGACTGCCGGGACGACAGTCCTTGAAGAGGGGAGCAATGTTACAAACCTGCAATTCGGCTTCCCAGCATAGTTTGTTCCACTATCAGAAAGACTGTTTTAAAGTCATCGGTAATGGACAGAGTCCGTGTGTCACATCGGAGGTCCCAGAGCTTGGCGACTTGGCGACGAATTTGGCGACTTTGGCGCCAAAATAGATTATACCCGAAACTTCTAGAATTTTCCCGATCCGTCCAGTAGGAACCGAGATACGCCTCGAGCGTTTCTGATTGGTTGAGAGGCTTCTAGCTCCGCCTCCCGAGACCTATAAAAGGAAGCAGCCGCAGCTGTCAGAGGATGGTAGAAGGCAGTAGGTGTCGAGAGTCGGAGAAATCGAAGACAGAGTGGACGGAGTCGTCGAAGTAGTAGTCGAGAGTCGTAGTCGGAATCAACGGAGTCAAGCTAGTGCTGAACTGAGCTGTACGCTACGGTCTGCAGTAGATTATGGTTGTATGCTGCTGTGTATGCTCTTGTATGCTACACGTCTCGGCTGAAGATAGTCGTCTCTGTGCTGTATATAGCTGTCGCTTTTGTGCTGTCCTGTGTGTCTTTGTGTAAATAAACGTCGTTGTTTTTATTCTACTTCCGCCTGCTGATTGAGCGTTCTTTACACCATATCACTTCCACTATCCAAACGAACCCCGGTAAAAAATTCGGCTAAGAATATTCTTTTGAATTCTTCAATTTCAACTGCATCGTTTCGAAAATAATATTTAAAGCGAACATAAATTTTATACTTTTTGAAGGACATAATTTCAATACATTCACATAATCTTAAGATATATTATTTGCTAAAATGGCTAGTTTTCAAGAAATCAAACAAAAGTGCAATAAATTTAAAAAGCAAAAGAACAACATGATTTATATACTTCTTTAAAAACGAAATCTATAAAAGTTTTATTAATTTTAGTTCCAGTATTGTAAAAAATATTTCATTAAAATGTTGCAATGAGCATAAACCTTTTGATTTCTCATTTGGGTTCTTTCAATATAAACAAGTAGTTGTTTAATTATCCATGATTTATGAATTATTACATTTGTATTTAATTTCAAACACTTAGAAAACAACACTGGAAATTCTCCCAACATGTATATATCATTAATGATAAAAATACAAAAGTCTTGCTTTCATTTGTTACAAAATTAATGATGCAAAGTTAAAGAAGAAGAATTTTAATTGCTTTATTATTTACATTTTCTAAATGATGAAAACACAAATATTAGATGTAATGTAAATAGACATTTGTAAATATTTTATTCCATTTCTAATGATTTTTCCCCTTTCTCCGATTTCAAACTGATAAACATGAAATATTTGCTTCTAATTTAGTCGCAAATATTGTTTGCAAAAGTAAATGTTACGAATCTCTTAGCTGTCAATGAATTCATAATTTCGAGAGAAATGTAAATTTAATTAATATTCTTTTGCTTTTCATAATTCTCTAATTCACACTGCTAGCGCAGCATTGCTTACTCTGAAATAAGTTTTCAGAAAAATCTGAATAAACAAGATTCTTCGTAAAACGTTAGATTTTTTGAACTATCGAAAAGCTTTAAAGTAATAACATTTCTTTTTGATGTTTTAAATCTATTATCGCGTGTGTACACTTTGAAGAGTAATATGTTTTAACATACCATTTGCAATAAGACATGGAATGGATAGAATTTTAATTATACATTTCATTGTAATATTTTATCTCATAAATACCAACTTTTGCTTCATAATTCTGTTTTTACTTTCATTCCTTGAAGCATTTATACTTATAATTACTTTTTTATGAATTTCGGACATACGCGTATGTCTTACGGTATTTGAATTCCTTTTGTAACGATCGATTAAGAAATTATCAAAAAAATTTTTATATTATACATTGAGCGAACATTTGAAAAATTCATGATAATTTTTTTTTTCATTTGTATAAAATAAATTTATATTCATCCAATTCTTTGTAATGGATGCAATAGTGTTGGCAGAGTATCACAGAATACTTTATTGTTTTAGAACTTGTAAAAAGTGTATAATTAATACTAATTGTATAAAGTTAGGTAATAATATTATATAGTCTTTTATACTAGTATCTATTTTTCTATTGTAAATTATTTCGAAATGTATTTTTCTTAGTTTTTAATAGCAAATCACAAATTATCTGTAATTATATAATAAGTAGCATTGTCTATTTGCACATTAAATTACACATGTTGATTTATGAAAACATATCTGAGGAGAATTTTGATTCGCTGAACTTTTATAGGAATTAATGGCAACGTTTATAAAAGGTGTTACTTTTGGGGGGGATTCTCGAATAAACAGAATTGCCAACTTGTTTATTGTAAGCTTAAATTTCGTTCTTTCGTTTTTAAGAATGCATTGAATGTCATAGAAAGATAAACACGTTTGGTATTCAATTAAAAGCGTGAGAAATAATTTTGAATTCGCAGTTTGAGTTGCATTATTTTGGAAATTCATTTTCTGTCTTTTAAAAATCCATCTCGACTTCCAGCGATCTGGGGCTTATTCTGTATTGCATCGCATCTGTTTGAATATTTATATACTTGGAATATATATACTTGGTATATTGGTCAATACATTTCATTCTATATATCACCGATTATCTCAATAGTTCGGTAAATTATTTATGATATTGTTTATGAGGCGTTTTTATTACAATGAATTCTAATTATTATCAGTTTTAATTAATCAGTATTATTAATCCAAGTTATAGATGTCACTATTATATAAATGTAAAAGAGAACTATCATTCGCAAAAATATAATTAAATAAACTTTATATAGCTTTATTAACAAAAACTTTAAAAAATAATCTTTCAAATTTTTTTCCTCAATGTTTAGAAGGAGAAAAAAAAATTGGCAAATAAGAAGTCAAAAATTCATTTCAAAGATTTATTTGACCCTTGATATATATATTTCCTCATTTCTGGGCTGTGACAAACAACTTTGGAGTCAAACTTTCTTGACATCAGCTAAGTTTCCGAATGAGAAAGAAGTCTCCCTTTCGAGATAAATTTATTACATACGCATAGTTACCATGGAGACTGACAAAATATTCCCCCAGCAAAATTGTTCAGCGAAATTTTCTGATAACCCTCATCAGGCAAGTCGACTAAGTCATGCAGATACTCAACTTCAAACAAAAAAGGAATTTCTGAAGCATCCGTCACAGTGCAAAACACGAGCCGAGAAGTGACAAAAGACTAAGTAAATCAAATATTTTCAGAAGCCTATTTGCAAGTATACTCAGTTTTAATTATAAAAAATATGTTTGAAGAAATGGAAATTTAATAATGCACCAGAATTCTATGATTTATTAATAATTTAATAGGCGATAGTTTAACAAGTTAATTAAGAATATTTTGCATTTAAATAAATCTGTATAAACGAAATTAAATTTAATTGCATGACAGCTATTGAATTAATTTTATGTCTTAATCATTAACAATATTCAGAAAAAAAATTCCTATAAAATAATGAAATCAAAGTTAGAGGACAATAAAATTTATAATGTTCATTAATATTTAGATGAAACAAGGATGAATTTTCATATATGCAAAAGTGTATCCGAAAAAGTATTTATTAATAAACGAAATATTACTTAATTATCTATTTAATTTTTGGCATATTTTTCGGAGTTTCTTCTGTAATGACGAAGTCTAAAATGGAAAGCACATAATATTAGAATGCATTAAATTTACTATCGAAGTGCGCACAATTATTAATAGTCTATAAGATATGGATATATTATGACCTCTCTATACCTTTGTTGAAAACAAAGTTTTCTTTAATTTCATTTAATCATGTATTAACATAATTTATCCCGTATTACTTAAACTATAAATTCTATGTATGTTTATGTGTGAATATTTTTAATTTCATATTTCTTTTACAAAAATTTTATTTTTATGCATAATTATATATATTTTAAAATTTTTTTTATAAATTATTGCAGAAAATTTTAAAAATTGTTGAGATAAAGACTTCAAATTTTTTTCCCAAATATTTATTTATATGTTTAATTGAAATTTTTTTATACATGTTGATATTTATGCATTATTTATTCTATATAATACATGAATTATGACTATTGTTGCATTTCTGAAACACAATTGCAGATTTTTTTATGCATTTGATTTATTTTGTTCCTGTTTCTTTAGCTTCCACAATGGTAACACATTTTATTTAATGTGTTTTTATGAATGTGAGTGATTATCATATTTTATTTCGTATATTTTTATATGTGTTTTCCATATGTGCCTTATCTTTATGTTTTAAAATTACGTTGTACATTATAATCGTTGAAGGGATATATATTTGCTGCTGTGAGACTTTTGTCATAGTTACTGGGAAATAAGTAATGTAAGTACCAAATTAGATAATTAACATAAATTTACATCTCAACGGTATAGGATTAATAAAGTAAAATAATTAAAATTAAAATAAAAAATAAGTTATAATTTTTGATAATTGATTGATGATGTGATTGTATTGCCTTAATTTACATTGAAAGTTTTGACATATGAAAAATATCTGAGAGTTCGTAAATTGGAAATGCTGTAAGTCAATACAAAATTAGAAATTTACAGAAAAGCAAATTAGGGTTCAAATAATTAGAATGCTTTTCAGGTCAGTGATTATAAATAGCTAATGGTAAGGAGGATAATCATGACTTCTAATTTCACTCTGCAGGTTTCACTGGTAGGCATTACTATGTTTATGTCATTTAATGTCATGCGTTGTTTCCGATAATTTATAATGTATTGAATCATAATTTCAGTGTGCAATTGAAATCTTGGTGTTTGTCTTTCCCTCTCTTGTTGCCTTTCTCATTACCAGCCATTAGGACATTAACTGTCTTTTGTTTTAATGTTGAAAAATAAATTTGGATTCAGTATTATGTTTCAAGCATATTCGTAAAGCTATATCAGTTTTTATATTTGATTCAGCAATAAAACGGTATGATATTTTCTCTGCCTTGAAAATGGAGTGTTGGTATAAATGCATAACATCTCATGCAATATAAGTTAGCAAATAAAAATTAAGAAAAGTTGAAACTTTTCCATATAGTTTTATAAAATTATATAGGAAATTCGACTTTTGTGAAGTTTATGAATTATTCTTAAAATATCTCAATATTTAAATGTACGATTAATGCATTATTGAACTTTTATAAAAAATATATTAAACATCACAGTATGATGATTAAATAGTAACTGATAGATATGCAAAGCAAAATTCATAAAATCATTGTCTTGGAAAATAAAATAAAGATACGGATATATATATGATGCCGCTTTTAAAGGCAGTTATAAAATATTTTCAATGCATTTTCAATAAATAAATATGATTTATTAAGGAATCGCATGATATCGCCATTATATTATCTGTATGAAACCCCAAGTTGAAACCAAAAGACACTTATATTGTATTCCCTTCTTATAAAAATATTAATATTAAATTCATACTAATACAATTAATACAAAAATATTTTTTTGTTTCACGAAATTGACTTTCTTTAAAATATATTTCTATTTTTCCCTTGAAAAATAAATTTCTCAATTTCTGGTTAATTTTTCTAAGAAATCCTGATCGAGCCTCCATATTTTCTCTAAAATAATAAGAATACTTTTGGAAGAAGATGGTATCATGCATTATCGAACAACGGGAGTGTAGCAGAGGCTCTGTAAATATATCCACGTCGCTGAATTTGATAAATTATGCATCTGCGTTTCCCCGACTATTTAATCCTTCACTCTTTGGCGGAAACTCCTGACAACAGAAAGGACTATCCTCGTCGAAAAGCAGAGCTCCTTTTTTTAAAAGACTGCTGTCTCGTAAGAGAACGAAGGATAATAGTTGCTTTCAAAGACTATAGCTTAATCTTTAAAAAAATTCTAACAGTCAGTATATTTGTATTTGATCAAATTTTAATATGATTAAAAGTTTTGCATGAGTGTATGCAAGTCCATACAATTCGAAAATTTGGATTGGAATCATTGATTAAAAAATGACAAAAGATCAAATTTTCCCAATATTCTTTTAAATATTTTATAATTTAATTCAAGGAAATCCATAAGTTTAATTTATCCATTCCTTTTAGCCATATAAAAATAAAAATAAGTAAAATTATAATATATTTAAGTTTAATACCATGCAAGTAACAATAATTAAATAGAATTTATAGGATAATATATAAAAGATTTCAAATCTTGAAATTCATATATAATTCTTTTTTTTTTAGTATCTGCAAATGCTGGTTAAATATAAATACAAAAATTAGCAGCTTAAAATATACTTAACTAGTTATTTTTAAGAGAGTAATTAATTTTTATATGTTATTTTAATAATTATTTTAATTTTAATAAATACACATTTCTTTATCTTTTATGCACTGCAAAAATCCGCCACTTTTCTAGCCATGAGCAGTTACTTCTTTATTACGTTTCTAATAAAGAATAGAACTTTACGCAAACTGACCAATCTCTAATACTTCAGAAACGCGCATTTAATTAAAAAGAAAGGTAAAAATACTAAACGGGTTTGCTATTTTGATACTGAAATGCAGAAATTTATTATTAATATGGAAGCATCCTTTTGGTCAAGTATTTTGATAAACCTAAAGATTACTATAACTTACACATCGAAGTAGAGGAGAGAGCTGAATATTTAAGCCAATTTATCATCTTCGACCTTCTATTCCACACAAAGCCAATTCTGACTGATAAATTGTAGATGGCGTGGAGTGATTGTGACTATCTGGCGATTATATGATTTCACGTTTATGTCGGAAGTAATCTGAGCATCGCCAGTAATCCTTTGTTTCTGAATGTCTCTTCATGAACTAGAAATTAAATATGCGGTATTTGCATCAAAGTCGTGAGTGTGTGTCGAATTTCGCAACAATTAGACCAGTTTCAAAAGGGAAAACTGCCATTTCCTCACTCTGATATTATTTTCATAAAGCATTTCAAGTATATTTTTCTTAAAGATTCAATCAGTGATTTCTCTCCAAGAACGTAATGACGTTACCATTTTTTGCATAATTTTGAAAAAAAATATATCACTTTTTTTTCATGTTTATATTGATTTAATTTTTGTAATCTAATTTTATTCACTTTCTGATAGGCAGTTTAAAATTTTCATTCTTCTGTGTTATTGATGATAAATAATTCTTTTTAATATTTTTAGAAGTGATCTATCAGTATTTAATTAAAATTTAACTATCGACGAATGGTTATTCTGAGTAAAGACGTTTAGGAAATATTTCTTTATTTATCAATGCATAAAATTTCTTAATATTTATGATAATGCATTTTAAATTAAAATCCAATAAAAAACATATTTAAAATCAAAAATACATAATTTTTAAGTGTATTTAAATATATTTTATTACATTTTTTCCGATGTTCCCCATTTGTCTGACCTGTTTCAAATATTATGGATTTGTTGTGATAAGCATTATAATGACAGGTGATAGGAAAAAAGTGGTCAGAATCGATCAGTTGCATTAGGAAAGTAAGCAGCTAATTGGTTTTATGAAAAATGGAATAGAAAGAAAAGGAATCGGTGCAAACGATATTCAATTATTAATATTTTTTTCATATCTTAAAAACGCTGTGAATTTTTGAAAAAATTCCATATGCAAGGTAATAATGCCTTGTGATGAAATATAGTTATCAGGGAGAATAATGTGAATAGGTACTTCACAGAAAAATTTTAGATTTTCATAGGACTTATGACCAAGAAAAAATATTTGATGGTATAATATTTGATACTTTAGACATTTAATTTTATACCTTAGTTTTTATCTATTACTTTAGTAAGAACTTATAATTTTTTTTATTCAAGCATCAGATACAACAGAAATGCAGATTATAGAGGTCTAAACGAGGATATGTGTAACAATCGCGGAATTGAAATTTTTAATAAGCAGATAATTTTCGCAGGGTTCCTTTTTATTTGGTAATTAATTATTTTAAATGTGTTTGTAAAAAAGTTAGTGGAAACATATTTTTGCAGATAATCAGTAAGAAAGAATCACTTAACAATATGTGAAATAAATAAAAACATAATACTTTTAAATCATTGCAAAATGGATTCATTTTTCTGTTTCATTCTCTTTCAAATTTAGGATAATACAATCTCTCTTATTTTGAGCTTGAAATTTCTAATTAAATTATTTCATTTACTTTTTGTATGTGGAATTAAACCTAAAATATTTCATTTTGTAAGGTGTGAGAAACAGAAGAGTAAAGAAATCAAATACAAAAAAAAACTATTTAAAATTTTTAATTACGGAAACGGATATTTGTGTGGCTGTTCATTGAAATAACCCGAAAAAGTAAAACTTGCCTGGAATGACACGAATATTTACACAAATTCTCAGTTATAATTTAAATTTTTGTTTAATTTTGAAAGCAAACTGTTTTAGTTTTATAATCTATATTTACTCAGATAATTTATACAAAGTGTTTCAAAACTTATGGTAGTTAATTTATAAAGAACACAGCTAGACAAGGATAAATAACTATAAAATATGAATTTTGGACTCAATACGTGAAGTGCTAGAAGACAAGTTCGGCAATCATAGTCCATTTTAATTTATAAACTTGGTAGTGAAAATCACTTTGTAGAGAGATTAAAAATCTAGAGAAAGTTCATAGATGAGTAATTCTTCTCAGAGCCATCGGAAACAGAAAAAGATTGGAATATTTATATTCTAATAATCCCTTATTATTTTTGATAGAAAGACAGTTCGAATTAAAATAAACCATAGCTTCAACATAACTAGTGATTTCGTATTGAAAGATCCTGGATAATTGCAATTGCTTAAAAGTTGAAGACTAAAACGTAATTCCCTATTTTCTTTCCTTAATATCTGTCTTTACCTATTTCGTATTTTCCAACAATGTGTTTAACTAAATCTTAGCTTGAAAAGCAGTCTAAAATATTCGGATACAAGCGCAGACAAACGATTACAAGTCTCATTACTGTGTTTATGAGGTAGCATCGTGGCTAAATACCAGAAAGCGTAAATAAGCTTCACAGTTCTGAACATTTATATGGCGAATAGAAAAAAGAAATGACTTGGAAGATACCAATTCTTTAATGAAAGTTTTCCATTCCAAACTTTCAAAATTAATTAGTTAAATGTTGTTGTTTTTTATTTATTTTAGTCATAAAATTTTAGATTTTTTTTCGTATTTCAAATTTATCTGAAATTTAAACCCAATTCATTAATACTTTTGCTACTAACAATTCAAGACAATTAAAAGCAGGCTTGATTGAGATGTTAAAGAGCTAAAAACATATAAATATGAAACGCTGTGAACGAGTGAATTATTTTTGACTTGAACGAAATTTAATGATTTTTCACTAGCAGACTACAACTTATTATTGAATGAAGCATTATTTTTCATGTCTAATACAAAGGTTCACTGATAATTTGAAAAATATATGTTTTTCGTTGATTAACTACCGGAATATCTCTGACTTAAAATTTATAAAAGGAGATTAAAAAATGCACTATTCAGAATTAAATTCGAATGAATTTAATTCTGAATTTCAAATTTCGGTGTTCCTTTCTAATTCATTACACACGATTTACTTTCAAGAATAAGTGTACATACATAATCTGTAATTTGTAAATAAGTTTGCATTTCTACTTTATCAATCTACTTTTGAGCTTAAGTGAACATTCTCAAATGTGAATGTTCTTAAGTAAACATTTTCAAATCAAAAAGAATATTCTGTCGAACAAAATATTTCCATAATAATAATCAATTAACCTCATTATATATGTAACACGAGCAACTCCTGGAAATTTTTGAATATTTCTTAATTAATGATCAGTTGGCCGTTGACCTTTATTTGAATAGTTTCTCATTAAGCAGAAAAATATTTTAATTATTGGAACGAGGAACTCTTACGATTATTATGTTGGGGCATAATAGCCCTAATTGATTAAACAATAATTTATTTTCGCATTTCGAATTGAAAAATTTTATTTAATTGTTTCTTACTTGTGAGAATGTATGATTAGCTAAAAAAAAAAAAAAAAAAAGACAAATTTGAAACAAAATTTTCCTGTACACGGGTGTACACGGAGAATTTTCCGTGTATTCTGTGTCTGCTTCCTTTCACCTAAGGATAGTGCTAAGTATATATGTGTGCACATTCCCTTATTACATGTACACAATAATATTACATATTATTACTATCCAAAAATTGTCATAATTTTGCCTAGATATTAAACTTCAATTATTTATTTTCAATTGATATGAACAAAAATTATAACTATGCATGTAATATTTAAAATGATCGTTTGTTGCCACTTTTTCACGTTTATTATTTTCTAAATTAAGTTTTTCTATTATAACTTCAGAATGTATTTAAGTTGAATATGTTAAATATGAAAATGTTTTTAAGGTATTATTTACTATCCGAAGAAAATACTTATTCATTTTCAAAATTTATGAAAATTTATTTTCTTTATTTTATGAAAATCTAAAGATCCATATTCAATAAAGATGTTTTGATCACATAATGTTTTCTCTATTATCCATAGTTTAAAGATCTTCAATTATAACCACGATAAACTTAACATAAAATAATGATTTTGCTATATTTTTAACGAAAGTACTAAAATTAGCAAGAAATTAGAGTAATGGTAGAAAATGTTTTCAAAAGTTCCCACTCAATGTTAGATTGTAATAATTTTTATAATATTAAAACCGATAAATTAATTTATCTGTTGAATATCTGCTATTATATTGGTATCTATGAAAATTAAAATGATGTGAAATTATTTCGTAATGCACTCGTAAGAAATATCTCATTCATAAAATATTCATTTCTTTACAAAGTGATCCATTTACTTCCTTTCATTTACATTAAAACCTTACAAAATTCACATAATAATTCAGGTGCATTAAAGGAAATAGATGCCTTGCTTTGATATGTATTACTATTATGTTATCCCTGATGCTTCTAAAGCTTTGGCCTCGTTAAAGTGAGGAATGCGAATTACTGAAAATTTTGCGATCATGTATTAAGTAAGTTATTGATGCAATCCATTTGATTAGCTTTTCATTCCCATCTATTTCATTGCCTGGAAAATAATCTAAAGAACATTCGCTTATAAAGTAGAGTTTATGCCACTGTATTTCATGTCTAAAATCAACAAAATATCGTTATGAATTCCTTATCAAATTATTACTAAATTCACTCAATATGATACTAGAAAATACCCCATGCTCTAATTTTTCTTCTTTATCTCTTAAAATATTGAAATAGAAATAAAAATTATCAAAATAAATATTTTATCATTTAAAATACATTAATTAACGTTGATATAAATTTAGCCTATTTCTCTAATCTATTTTTCGAAGGTTTTAGTTTATCTACATCTCATTTAAGAATTTTGTCCACATTTTCACTAGGATAATTTATCATGCAATAAATTTTGTATTTAATAAATGAATAGAATTATATTTTATTAGAAACCGAATCAGAATGAATGCGATATCGAAAAAGGTCTCAAAATATCTCTCAACGGAGTAAATTCATTCGTTATACTAATTAAATAAAATAGATAAAACCCGTAAATGCAGATTGTGCTTTCAACAGAAAGCATATTTTCGAAACAGCATGATATAAATTCGTTTAATTCCAAAGTGTTTCGTCCTACCAGATAAAATTTCTGATTTAAAATGTGAAATATTATTGAATGATTTTCCTTTTTGAATTTTTACACGCCAGGAATCTATTAAAAAGAGTGTAATTTATATGTAACTTTACTTATTTATTTAAAAAAAATTCATTTAAATTATTTATGACGCATATGTTTATTTTGAATTTTTTCATATAAACGAAAGATTGTACTCCATTCAATTTTCTGTATCTCTTTTTCTATTTCTTTCTTTAAAACTGATACAGAAATTTTCATTTCAGGCAATTTTGAAAATTATTTGAACAATTTATATGCTGTTTGCATAGCAGAACGGAAAAAACATTTAGCTGTTATTTCATTTTATGATAGATTTTTCATTATTTTCATTCCATGTTATATTTAAATTACCAACTTGGAATGTTGGCAATTTAAATGCATTTATGTGTAACTTCGGTATTTCAGTGCACTTTTGTAAATGCTGAAATGACTAAAACTCATTTTCGCAAAAGCGTATAAAAATATATGTATATATTGATAAAATACTATTTTTTAATTTCTAAATTTCTTGTTTTAAAGTAACCAAATTGCTTGAGGAATGATAGTAAACAAGAAAATGATTTACTTAATATTGTAATTAAACTTGAAAGAAATGTATATTCTTATGTATGAAAAAATGAAATGTTATCATCTTACTTAGCAGTAATAAAATTCTTACTGCATTTCAAGCAGAATTTTGCAACATATTTTTAATGGAATCATACCCATTTTTGAAGTAAGAAATCTGCTATAAGTATAAAAAAAATTTACCAAATAATACACGGTTTACACAACAACCGCTGTTTATTAAATTTAATTATATTTCTTCTTGTCTATTATTTAAATTTTTGAGCCTTTATAAGAATAATAAAAGATAAATTTATCATAGATCTAATTTTGAATTCAATTTATTCTACGAAATATAGCCAATCAGTTAAATGAATTTGAAATGCTCTTAGTTACACTTTATACCAGTAGAAAATGCTGCATCTTAAAAATATTATATATACTTTTTAGCACCGTGAATTTGAAAATGTATGATCCAAGATTGAGTCTAGATTTTTTTTTCAATAAATACCTTATTTTCTCATTTTTACATAATAAATTAAAATAAAATTAGAAGAAAAAAATTAATCGCCTCAAGAACGGAAAATTCAGTTGGAAATTCCTTTGTAAACCTGAAACAATAAATTATTTTTTCTGAATGGGACAAATCATTTTTGAATTAATATATTTTTGTATTGTCTGAATTTTCATATAAAAATTATATTGTAACATAAAATTTTAAGACAAAATGATGTATCAAACATATAAACCATAGAAATATTCTAATCCCTTAAATCAATCACGATTAAAGTAGTGAGAAATTAAATTTAAATTTTTAATAATCAAAAGAAAAATAAACTGTTGAAATGATTGCACCACAAGGGAATTTCACTAATATAACACTAAAACGAATAATATTAAGACAAATAATCGTCAGCAAAATATTTTTTGCTATAAATTATTTTGCTTAAGAAAAATAATTGCTTTCGTTTGAATTAAAAAAAAAAACAGCCGTTAAAATAATGTAAATCAGCAATATAAATATTGCTTGTCCTTTATCTAAAATTCGATCAATCGTTACTTTTCATTTTTCATAAATGTATTAAGATTTTTTATAATAATATATAGCTAAATAAGGATATTATTATTTTTCTCTTTTTTATTTAGTTTTATGATTATGTGCTTCCATAATCTTAGTAAATAGCGTAGTTTAATTTGTCTAAATGCTATTAAATTAAAAAAAAATATGTTGATGAGGCCTAAGAAAGATACTATCAGAATAAGTATTGATTGCATAAAAAAGGGATTATTTAATTAAATTTATTACATTTCATTCTTACTGTCATTTTTAATAAAATATTTATCCGAAGGGTGCATAAAAATTGTCAATCTCATTTCATCAATAAAGCTTTAATTAAAATCTCATAAAATTTGTCAGTACGCCATGAATGTTGAATATTTAACAGAATAATCAATGATGCTGAAACTAATTAATTTGTATCAAATGAAGAAATGATGAGCAGATTAAATAGAAAAAAAAATTGATGTGTACAATTAGCTGTTTATAATTCTATTGATTTATTTTCATTAATAACATTTTAGACAAAAATAATTATAGAAACACTTATTTTATCTTAAAGTAACAAACTTTGGGAAACAAAGACATTTCAAATATATAAAAAAATAATGCATGAATTTTTGTTTTTAGTATAAATTAACTGGCTAGAAATTCATTTTTCGCAAAACTACAAAATATTCGCAATTGCAAATGAGTCTTAAATTTAGAAAAATATTTTCTTTGCGAGTATTTGTCATTTCCAGTAGAAATCGATGGTATATATATATATATATATATATATATATATATATATATATATAACAATAGGTATGCCGTAAATTATTTTCCGAATAAAATTGTCTTCTTTCGTACTTTCTTATTTTGTTAGAATCAATAAACTGAAACGTTATTTTTATAAGTTATACAAGAGTTTATAAGGAGACTTGAAAATCTTGAATTATTGAAGACTTTTATAAACACTTCAGTATCTTTCGGCGATTACTTTGTGACATACCAAATTTAATTTTCAGTATTTAATATAGGGAATAAAAAAAACTATAAACTAGATTAAAATCTTTTCGCAGAACCATTAATCATATGGTAAATTAGAATTTAATTATATATATATTGCAAAATCGATAATACCGATTGGATTTACATTAAATCCTTTTGTTTCAGTTTCGAAATTTTTCTTTATTTATGCAATATCCTTAAGATTATAAACAATGAGTAATTTTCTCTATTTTATAAAAGAAAAGAATTTAAATGGTAATACAATGCATTACACGATCGTGACATAGAAAGGTGGTTTGTTAAAGGCTTTTGTACTGATGAATTTGAAAACTCGTGTAGTTTCTGCTCGTTGACAAATCAATCTCTTTCTTTTAACTGAAAATTCCTTACATGATAAATAAATATTTTGAAACGTATTTCGATAAGAAACATATAAATATATAGAATTTATTTTGAAAAAAAAAAATTAAATAAAAACCTGGATTTGAATAAAAAAAGAAAGATTATTATTTTCTTTTAAATATAGAAATCTATCATCTCTACAAATATAAAATATTCTTAACAGTTTATGCATTGTGATTTCAAATAGCATTGACAAAATCAATTATATATAATGGAAATGCGTGAAAACTCCTGGGATCGCGATTCCTTCCAAAGGCTCAACATGCACCTGGCAATACACAATATGAAGATAACAAGCAGTAGTCAATCAACGACTACTCTTGCATATATTCTCCAATGATTATTTGTAAAACACTTCTGTATATTCAGAACTAGAAAATTTTAGAAGTTCTGGGAATTGATTATTAAACGTCGAGAATTATGCGCCGTATTGTGTTCAATAATTTACTATTTCGTATATATTTCCAAGTGACTCTGATTTCAAATGATAAAGCTTAATAGAAATTTTTCATTCTAATTCTGTTTTAATTGAATGAATAAAGATTATAATTTGTTTAAAAATTTACAGTGAAGTGATTAGTGTAATTAAATGTGAGATAATAAATGTAATCATATATTCAAATATTTTTTTCTTCAATTTGGTGAGTGATTAAAGTAGTATGTCGTTTTATATTCTAGGATAGTTTTACTAATAGTTTTAGAAAAATAATATCATAATGTAAACTGTATTCTTCTCATTTCAAAAAGTTTCATAAAATGATATTAAATGATGCTTATGTCATGCTCAAATAATAATTTATTCGCTCATTCTTAATTTTTAATTGAAAAGGCGTGCATTTGTTATTATCCCAATTTTGTGACTTTTATAGAAACCACATTCACTACTCAACAAATTTCAAGCAATATTTTGATTCATATTCAATTTTTTGGAAGTATCTTTACTACCTGAATTCTTCTTTATTTATATGAAAACAAAATATTTTTCTAAAGATCGACACATTTTGTAAAAAATCCTGCAGTGTCTTCGAAAAAAAATGATGTACATGAAAATTACATATTTATTATTTGAGGAAATGCAACCTATAAGTTTTGACCAATTCTTTAATAACGATGTAGGAAGCAAACCATAACCCCACACGGCTACTTTGCTCCACCTAATTAAAGGCATTCAGATTAAATCTGATTGACCGGATCGACGTGACAGCAAAACTGACGGGAACTATTGTTGAGTCCGGCCACGGTGCAACCATCCCAATAAGAAGCTCGTCCATCGATAGGAAGCAGCAACCCCCCCCCCCCCTACGTTTCTGTACCCTCCAGGCGGCGATAACCAACCACCATAACAGAATCTTCTCATCTTCATGTCTGATGTACCACCCGGTGGGTGAGAAGTAAGCCAAAATGTGTTGAATTGGGAATTTAAGTTATTCTTTATAATAATGTTCACAGTTTAAAAAGCTAATAAATGGATATATTCACTATAATCATAATTCATTTCAGCAAAAGAAATTGCTTTCTTATTTTTAAAATTATTTTTGTCCGTACAAGAATTTGCAGCAACACACAAAAAAAAATGTTCTTTATTACGAATCATTCTTTCAAAATAATTCCTCTTATTTTTTCCAAAGTAAAATAGAAAATATATGAATGCAATCTTAGAAGCTCACTCAAGAAGTTCAATTTTGCCTGAAGTAAAAGTCTCTCTCTTCCTTTTTTTTTTTTTTTAACGGACAACGAAATTTGAAGTCAAATATTTTGGTATATGTTTAATGTTTGTTTCAAGTTAAATGCATCAAATCGGAAGGTAACAAAATATAATCTACAATAGAGTACATGAAGATACATACTAATTATTCCTATCAAGTACACAGACCGAAACGCACAAGTTTATAAAGATGTTGAAAAATCGAATTTTTGTAAAGTTAAGATTTTTTATATTTAATATTTTCAATATTTTAACATTCCCTATAAAACCATTAAAAAGTTGTTTTCATGTCTATTTTTATGAAGTTTGAAAGTTTTTTTTATTTGCATTTACATACGTTTTGATGCTATTTTGCATCTTTAGATGTCATTTTCTCAAATTCTAATGTTTGATTGAACTTCTTACGAAATACCTCATAAATCAAAATCTAATCCATATTTTTTGTTCATATTTTGATATAATAATTTCTCAATATGTTATGCTGTTCCCGCATTGGAGAATAAGTAATCTATTCATTTAGAAATATTTTATAGTTTTTTCAGCGTTCCACAATGTCGTGTTATTTATCAGTCGAAAGCCAATATTTGATAAATTGATAGAAATAAAGCTTATATTTTAGTTCAGGAACTAGATAATATATGTATATATTTTTAAGATATCTACAAAATTTTAAGCAAATCATTTGACAAACCTCTAAACTAGAAGAAATTTGCTTGCCATCTCTTTGTAGCTAAGAAAAAACTATTTTTACAATTGAAAAAAATTTTGAAACTTAACTGGTCTATTTTAGTTTCATAAACGTTTCTTCAATCTTTTATTAAGCAGATATTAAATAAATATATGTATTTTCGAACGGTTTTCAAAAAATTCTTCCAAAATGTAGTCACACCCTTTACACTACAAAAGAAAAAGAAATAATTCATTTACAAATCAGAAAGCCAAGAAAGAAAGGTCCAATACTTCTAAAATGGCTAATATTAAACCATGTGTTTAGCAGCTTAAAATTCCTAGAATGCCTCTAGCTTATAACTTGAGCATTAAGGTAAGATAAATATATGTTCGAGATGTTTTGTCTTATTTAAAATATTAATTAATTAATTAATTAATTTTTTTTCTCGTCTCATATCCTTATTTCGTTTTCTTTTTATTTCCATGTTATATCAGAAAAGTTTCAAGTGGCTGCATCATTGATATTTTAATTAATTCCTCATTATCCGTTAACTCGAGATACGAAGGAAATGCAAGAAGAATATGGATTTATTGATTATAATATTAAGATAATGAATTAAAAAATTGACTTAACGATTTTAAATAAAAAAAGACACTTTTTTTTAATTAAAACACTTGGATAATCTGAAAATATATTTCTTTCTGAAGAGGATTAGTAAATTAATTTTTTTAAGAGTTACTTCTATTTTAAATTTTTTTTCTGTATTCAAAATTCTAGTAAATAAATATCAGTATTATTAACATTCATTTAGACTCTAGTTACATGTAAATAATTACTAATTTATAAAAAAAATACAAAAAGCAATCAAATTATACAGATACTAATACTAATACATTTTGATGAAAACTGAGAGTGAACAACTTCTAATTTTCTTTTTTGTGAACATTTTATGAATCCATGAACAGTTTGCTTTTATTTAAGGTTTTGTAATGCTTGATTTTTATTTTCTATGTTGATTTTGTGAAAAAAATGGTTTCTTAGAAGGTCTCATATTGCAATTATCTTGAGTAAATTATTCCAATGAAATATTTCCTGAAACTGATTTCTATAGAGCTTCCGAAATTTATTATTACAAAATAAACTATATGGATATTTTTAGTGTTTAATTAAAATGCTAAGAATGAATTAACATGTAAGCATTTTATTTCTTATTCAGATATAGATAACATAAATATATATATATGCATATTTCTTAAAATTCCGCGTTTAAAACATTCTTAGTATAAATATTCTTAATTGTATTATTCTTAAATATAGTATTTAAAATATTTTTAAAAAATCATATTTATTCGGTACAAAAACGAATTTTTTCAGATTTTTTTTATCTGGGCGATTAAAATTAAATTAAAAACTAAGACAAAATTAAAGTCTCTCTTTTCCCCACTAAAAAATTTCAAACAAAGAAATTCATCAACATCACATTGCCCATTCTTTAGAGAATTTCATTATAAAATGAAAGGGAGAGATAAAGAGGGAGTAAAAATTATTTTAAAGAATCTTTCTTACTTTATTTTCATTTCGCATCTATACCTGCAATGCCTGTCAGTAGCATCTGACATAACTGTACTTGAATGTACAAAATTCTGTTTGATTATATCTCTGTTTTTCGGGGCACAGTTTACTATTAACTAACCGAAGCAGTTCCTAGGCGTCAGAAATTCGAATTACCTCTCTAGAAAGTCGCATAACCGTTCCGATATCAGAGAGCAGAACTTTCCACCCCATTGGTTATCTGCCTCTGTGTCATTTCCAGTAATTTTTCCATTATTTCTTATCGATCCGCGGCATTTCCAAGCGGAAATATTCGATGCTTTATGTCGGGTTCAGTCGGCTGGTTTCGGGAGAGTAGTTAATGGGATATCGGAGTAGTTTGTATTTGAATATCACTATCTGTGTCTGATGGATGGGAGTGCGTGATGGAGTCTCCGGGAATTGCCGAATGAGCACGAGGCTCCTTACAGAGTTTAACTAATCACACAATTGACGTGTCAAACAAAGTTCCACATTGATTAAGGGCTTCAGTACCGGGAGATAGTTCCCCCAGTTATTTCAAGAAGTTGTAGTTTAAATAATTAAAAGGAAATTCTTTTGTGACAGGTTGTTGGACTTGCGGCTTAAGATAGCACTCAATTTAGAGTCTGGTTTTAAAGTTATAAATAGGTATATTACATTACTATGGACTGAAACGAGAATAGTTAATTCAATAAATTGTTTCAAGCAGTTTATTTTTTTTAATAAATTGAAGATATTCCATAGTATTTCTTCTTATATTGCAGTTTTTAATTAAAATAGTTCAACTGCAAGAATATGATTTCATATTATTGAAATTCATTGCTCGAAACTATAAATTGAGGGCATAATTTATGGGTACACTCTAAATACTGAAAGCCCCAAATGCTCTTTCAGCAAAACTACGTCGGACGCCTTCCCCTTTTTTGTTAATTGTGATTGATTCAGTACCGTACCGTGCTTTGCTCTATAGAGATATCAGGAAGGCAAGAAAATTTCTTAGAATTTTCAAAGCATGTCCGAATATGCATTTGCTTAATAGTTATTATATAAAAAGGTCCTATTCTGTGTATTAATTGATTAAGAGCACTGGCTGCTATCCAAGTGTTTGAGAAAAATAGGAATTTTTATTATCTTTGATAGAAAAACTCAGATGTTCCAATATTTTAAGGTACTTGAAATCGAATGTTCTTAGGAATAAAAGAACACGAGAAAATGTTATTGAAAATAGGCGAATCATAAAAGAAAAATACAAAGGACAGTCTCTTTAAAGGCTTTCTTTTTAGCAAGGGGCATTCTCTTTAATGGCTTCCTAGATTTTATTCTATTTCTCTTTTCTGTCAATTATTTGAGTTTCTATCCGTATCTTAGAAAAGAGAGAGGAACCCTGATTTCCTTAACAGTTTTTACATCGAAATGGCTTTTCTACTCGTTAAATGATAAGTATCTCATCTCCTGAAACTATCAAAACGGTCATTATAGATTAATGCCGTGCGTAGATTTATTGATAGTAATGTAACTTACATGACAGGTAAAGAGTTACAAAGTTAAAGGAGGTAAAAATTCACTTTTATAAATGTGGAGTTTTCGATGACAGTCTTTTGAGTTAAATCCGAAAAACATAATGGCCAAAGTATTTGAAGGATTATACTGTCAAAAATAAAGTAAACAAATCAGAAATTATATATCTTGACATTATACCCCTTGAGAAGGAAAACAATCCATTTTATTGCAACATTAAATATTCCTTAATATTTATAGATTTAATAATTGTTTCGATCCGTTTCTGAAGATGTACAACGTGACTCGGCTTTTTAAAGTGATGCCATCTCTGAATCGATAAGTTTGCTGTAGACAGTAGTAATATCTTTAAATGATTAGGTAACGATAACTACAGCCTATCTTTTTAGGGGAGGAGGTATTACTATGTTCGTTACACAAATTCGTGTATATGAGTTGACTTAACACATCACTTAAATGTTGTTGTTGCTTCTAATGGCTCTTGTCTAGACAAGCCCACTGACTTTAAGAAATCATTTGTGTTTTAAGCTAAGAGTACGTCTTTTCATTTTACAGTAGCACCATCTAGGGCCAAGAGAACGACTTAGCTACACAGATGTCACAACCCTTTTTACGGGGCGGCCTGCATTCATACATTTCATTCACACTTCCACAGATAGTAACTTAGACCTGAATCAGAGAACGATCATCCCTGATCCAGTACCCCCAGTGGTATTACTCTCGACATAGAGGACTTTGTGACCACGACAGATTTATACTCGAGTCAGCCACCACACACGCGGGGAGTCTTCGGCCGGCGGGGTTCGAACTTGCAACCCAAGGAAGGCGAATCCAACGATTTGCCAACAAGGTATCCCGGCCTTCAGCACTTAAATAGATCTCATTTGAAAGGAAGATGTTATTACGCTCGTTGTAATATGAAATTAATCAAATGAAACTTCTTAAGAAAACCGTTTATAGCTAAAATCTGTGAAAGTGGTTTCCCGAAACTTTCCAGATAAGGTCTTATCCTCCCCTCCCCCGCACAATATTATGGACCTTGAGTGAGAGCCCAAATGTCTCGCAGAGTATTAACAAACATTAATTATAAACTATAGAACTTTGGTGTGAATCTAATATTTTTACTAAATTTATTCTGTTAATATGTATTTTGAACACCTTTTTGATGACCTAATAAAACCAGATATCGACACGGGGTTGGGATATTCTGGTTGATAGGGCATCGGATTCGCGTCCTTTGGATTGAGAGTTCAAACCCAGCCGCCGAAGACGCCTACAGTTTGTGGTGGCAGGCGCAAGTATAAATCTGTTGTGGTCACAGTCCACCATGTCGAGAGTAGTACCACCAGGGATAATGGATCAGGGGTGGTCTTTCTCTGATCCAGGTCTAAATTACGATCTGTAGATGAGTGAATGTAATGCATGAATGACGTCCGCCCCGTAAAAAGGGTTGTGACGTGTGTGTAGCTAAGTCGTACTCTTTGCCCTAGATGGCGCTACTGAACAATAAGCGACACACCCATGGCTTAAAATCGCTGACTTCTAAAGTTAGTGGCTTGTCTATGACAAGTACTATTATAATCAACAGAAATTGACACAGAATTTTAGCAGTAATCAAGAGATAATAAGAACTCATTGTTTTAAGTTATTCCCTTTATGAGTTATTGTGTTTATACGCATACGAAAGGACAGATCGACAGATAATCAACCCTTTGACTGATTTGGTTCAAACTTTGGTACGAATCAACATTTTAGACCTTAAGGCTGTGTACCAAATTTTATCTACCTAACTTTTGGCGTCATTGAGTCCACTTATATTCGAACAGCCAGACATAAAGACTCAATGGATTTTGTTTAAAATTTGATAGAAATCTACAAATTTGGTTGAAATTCCATATACCAAAATTCATTCGCCAAAGTTAGACATTTTTGAGTCATCATGTTCACAAACAAATAGACACAACGCTGGAAATGTGTTTTTAGAGCTCAGGGCATTAATGTTACTTTGAAGCTCCTCATTAATTTGGAATTACTATGCTGGTATCTTAACCAGTTATTCAAATAAGAGAAGAGATTATCACTCGACTCTGAGCAATATTCTCCAGGAAGAAGGACAAGAGTGCAAGACTAAGGCAAAAAAAGATCTTATCCTACGAGTTTATCATTTGAAAGAAATGGTGTATGCCGAAATCTCGGGTAATTAGCTGACCGAGCTGCGTGTTAAAAGTGAGAGTTTGTTATGTGAATGTTTAAATTTTGCACCAGATTCTGCACCAGATTCTTTTCTGTAAAAAATTCCCCCTCCCTCCCAAAAAATAAACTTTTAGACTAACGAGGAGATTCAATGGAACGTTAAAGCCTATCTGACATTACTGGTGGCAAAATATCGAAAAACGTTGTCGCCAGTGATTTCAGATGGGCTGTGATGTTCCTTTCAAATTCCTCGTTAATTTGGAATTATTATTTTGGCTATATTAGCCAGTTCTTCAAATTAATACCGGAAT
>JAPMOR010065225.1:0-37040 GCA_026543865.1 Argiope aurantia
GCATGGAACGAAAAGAACTCTTGCTAAAAATTTAATAACCACAATTTACCAAAACTGAAAATCATGTTCTATAGACTGAATATGACAGTGGTTTGGATTGAATTAACACAAAATGCGTATTCCTCATAGCTCTTATACAATTCTACCAATAAATATGGCCGATTCTATGGACTGAAGAAGACATATAGATGGATTAGATTTTCTCCGAAAACAATATTGCTCAAATCCTTCCTCGCTTCACTTTTCTGTTCGGAATAATATATGTCCAGGATTCTCTCATTTTTTTTTCAAGAATTACGTTCTCTCCTTAGATCTCTATGATTACCATTTAAAAAAATTATAGATTATTAGAAAAACTTTTTTATTTTTCTATATTTTATTCCTTATGAAACATTAAAGTTATATTTGTTTTCCTCTGACGTCTCGTTGTTTGCTTCTGTTTCTGAATTTGCATTGTTATCATTCTACATATTACTAGACACCTTTTTGGCTTATTACGTTCGTCGGAGATGTCACATTAAATATCTAAAAGAATATAGAAATTTTCAAGGATCTAATCTGCATAACATGACGCTCATTAAATATGTTTACATAAGCATGAAATTGAAAAAGTTTCTTTGTATGATTTATTTAACGAATAGCCTTTAACGTATTCTCTTTGTTGCATATAAGAAAATTTCTAATAGGTTCAAATTTTTTGTGCTTTGATAACTTCATTTTAAACAGTATGCTTTCTTTTTCAGTACTGTGATCACAATCTATTGTTGCATTTAAATGGCGAGATACTAAACAAGATTTTCCTTTCCTATATTTTAAAAGGAAGAAATTCCAAACGATAATTTGAATAATTGAAATGACAAAAACGATTTGAAATCTCTCGCGGTAATGGAATCCTTCTTTGAAATAACACAAAATATATTTTAAAAAACATTAAACAATTTATTGAAAACAGGCATTGCAGTTAAATTGTTATACTTGAAAGTATAATTTTTAAATTTTAAAAAGGTGTAAAAATTAATTTTGCTCATAAATGTTTCCGTAGGACATCGGAAAAAAATCATCGTTTTTAATCACGAAAATAATAATTCCGGAATATCCATTTCCTTTCCGTAAATTACATTTCTAAAAATTTAGTTGCTTAAGGCTAAAATGCGGAGTCTGTAACTTCAAAACATACAACATAAATCGGCATTCTCTTGATTTATTATACATGAATTTATTGCATTGGCAATCATAGTAAATAGAAAGAAATAAACAGTTTTATATAGAAAATTTAAATTAAAAAAAATAGATTTCTGCTTAGAAAAGATTTTCAAAAGATGGAAACTATATAAAAACCGAACCTGAATTTTTTTGTTGAGAATATAACAAAAACTATAATATCTGCCGGTAAAAACAGTAAATTAAATAAGTTAAACAAACACCTAAAGAAAAAACATAATTTGTGGTCTAGAAAACTAGATTTTCTCAGAAGTGATGCGAGAAGAGCAAAATAAAATTTGTTTAAAGCCAAAGATCTAAGAGACAAGAAATATCTTCGAATGCTAGTTAAAGAGGTAGATGCGAAGTATAAAATGAGTTTAAATTGTAGAAAAGGAAATGATTGGTATAATTTCTGTGAGATTGTGACATCAAATGAGCCATTTGGAATTCATTTTGATGTGGCTAAAATTCCAGTCAATAAATATTTCCAACTAAGTGCAATTTGGAAAAACTGATGGTGTTTTAGCCAAATCTCCTAATGAAGCGATAGTGCGTTACTTGAATTTCACTTCCCCTCGGATTATGGTGATTCTACGTATTTTTTTGCATTAAAATATTCGAAACAATAGTCAAATACCTCCAAATTTTCTAAATAATCCTCCATTTTCAATATTCGAAGTGGAACATACAATCATCAGTTTAAATAACAGGAAAGTTCCTGGTCGGAATGGTATTTCAGTAGGAATTATTACAGAATCATTTAAGTGCAATAGCGAAATTTTTGTTGATCTTTATAATAGATGTCTGCACATTGGATATTTCCCTTCAAAATGGAAAGTAGCAGAAGTTATGTAGTTTAACATGTCAAAAAAATATTTGTCTTCTTGATTTTATAGGAATATTATTTGATAAAATGATTACACAGAGAAAAATTATTTTTTTAATAATTATTGAATATTTATGGATTGATAAAGGGAATCATGAGAGATTTGAATATGATAAAAAATCAATATGGATTTATTCCTGGGGAAAGTACAATTGAAGCAATTATTCACATTAAAAATTGGATTGCGGAGGCAAAAAATAACTCAAAGATAGTGCTATAATTTCTTTAAATGTGAAAAGTGCTTTTAGTCGAGTTTGTTGGCATTAGTGCTTCATAATTTGAAAAATATGAATTGCCCCAGAAACCTTTTTAATGTGGTTTCAAATTTCCTCAATGACAGAAAAGTCTAACTTTAGGCGATCAAATGTTTAATAGAGAATATTCAACTGGATGCCCTCAGGGTTCTAATTCTGGATCTCTTTATTGGCTTCTAGTAGCTAATGAAGCACTGCAAATTAATTTTGGAGAAGGTACTAAAATAATTGCATAGAAGAAAAATTAGAGCATTAGAAAAATTAGATTGTTGGAGTGAGGATCCTAAGTTTACTTTTGCGCATAAAAGAACAAATCTGATTATTTTTGGGAAAAAAAGGGCGTATTGTTATTATGCATGTAAACTAATGAAACTTACAATAAATATGTAAATTCTTTGTATTATTATTGATGACAAATTAAATGGTATGTGGGAAGCAAGATGACTAAAATTTTAAATAGACTTACAATTGACAAATACAATAGAGGTGTAACAGGAAAAATTGTCAAATTTTTATACAAAAGAGTCCTGGAAAGAATTTTAGTATATGCAGTTTCAGCCTATAGAAAGGGGACTAATAGACAAAAGCAAAAGATCAATAGTGTATAATGTAAAACACTGTTTAATAACTACAGCAGCTCTACAAATAATTAGTGGACTTGATCCAGTAGATATGATATGTGATATTGAAGCCGCTTGATATTGGATAAAAAATCGACATTAAGACATCAATATTTTTGGCCAAATAAATGAGGGCTCTAAAATGATTAGTTATGAAAATATACGGGTTCCCCCCAGTAAGATTGAAAAGATACAGTGGGATGTTTCTGCAGTGACAACTCCGCATTCCATCTATACAGATAGTACAAACATGAATGAACACGTTGGTGCTGCTTTTTGTGTTTTTGAGGGCGGAGATAAAATTGAAGAGTTTCAGTATAGGTTTGAAAATCATAGTTTAATTTTTGAAGCAGAATTTCTTGCAATATGGCAAGATTTAAATCGGAAAAACTATAATAAACCGTATGTTCATTATTATGTATTCACGGACAGCCTTAGTGCATTAAAGGCTTTTCAAAAATTCAACCTAAATAATAATTCAGTCTAAGATGTTAAAAGTCTGGTAGATGGTAATATCTCCTTACACTGGTTAAAGCTTGCATTGGTATCAAAATTAATGAACTAGCTGATCGGGCTGCTTCACTTAAACATACAACAGACTATCATCTTGGAGAATCTGAAAGAACAATCAAAACTCGTCTTCGTAAAATTCTCATCGATGAATGACAATTAAAATGGGAAAATGATGAAAAAGTCCGCTTTACTTGCAGTATCTTTTCTCAGGTTAAAAGAAATAAATGAATTGACAATAAATAATTAGCCCAATTACCTATAGACCATGTGACTATTCCCGCATTATCTTAAAAGATTCAGTTTGAGAAATTGTAGTTGTAGTTGTGGTAGTGATTATGATGACATTCCACACTACATTTACCATTGCCCTATTCTTCATCATTTCAGAAAATTTATTAAACCTCAACAAGATATTTCTAAAGTTCTTTTAAACAATAAATTAAATTTAGAAACTACTATTTTGGATTTCCTATATCATAATGAAAACAAGTCGAATATTAATTTATCCTAGTTTGTCAAGCATTGTTAAAAGTGAACAATATACCTAGTGAGTAAAAGGCAAAAAATGCAAAATGAACTCTCTCCCGCCTTTTGTTCCTAATCATGGACTCTACTTTTGACTGTGCAACTGTATATATTTATTTATTTTTTCATTTATTTACTAATTTTTTTTCATTTGTTTAGTTATATTTTTCTCTTTTCTTTTCTTTTTTATTATTAATTTTTTTCTTCTATTTTCTAAATTTAAATTACCTATCTTCGGTAAATTTTATTATTTACAAATTATGTTTCAATGAAACTGTTGGAATATTATGTAGACTCTTCTGCTTGAGTCATTTAGACCTCTAACCTTTTTCTTTTTATGCCTGCTCCTTTTTTTTGTTTCGGTTTTTTTTATTTGGCTGTTTTTAGCTTCTAGCACACAAGCATATAAAAGTTTTTTTTTGATTAGCTAGTTCTTGGATAGATATTCAAATTCTACTTTAAAAAAATTTTAATTATGAGATTTCTACCGGTGTAAAGCCACTTTCGGCACGCACTTAATCATTAGGAGAATACTGGCAATCAGCTTATATGACATTTGTTTTAATTAATTTCAATAAAGTATCTCGGCGTTCCTGATTACCCTATCACAGTTTGTCTTTTTAGGATACTTTAATTCTTGCTATATATTTAATCAATTAATTTACTTGAGATCTATTTTAATTAGTATTCTTCTATTCAAAATTCTATATTTTGTATTCAACTATATTAAAAGAAGATTAATTAACTTTTATTTTGCAAAATATTGTCATTTAAAAACTTTTTTTAATTATTTTGAAAGAAGAAACATAATTTCACTATCGTACAAATTGTTGCACTTTGATTTCAGTTGCGCTTAAGCGGTTATAAAATTATTACCTGAGCTATTTTACTTTGTAAAATACCCACTGTTTAATCCACTGTTTGAATCAGGAAATGAGAAGACTTTATTTCTTCAATAAGAACATTAAAAAAAATTACCATTAAAACAAACTTTTTTTATAATTCACTTCTCTTCTTAAAATTTGTAAAAACTTAAATCAATTTTAGTGACCTTTTCTAAGAACAAGGGTATCGTTCTTATGAATAATTTTAATGGCAACTAGAAAATTTATTCTGAATTTATACAATGTTCTTTCATGTTTAGGAGCTGCACATTCGCCATTCATCTTAATTTTCCTTTATAGATTCGTCCCTTCTATTGATTTCTGTCACATGAGTTATTAGGATAGAAATAATTGGAAACATAAAAAAATAAAAAACCTTGAGTTTTTGAATTTCAGGAAGATTCAGATATCTATTCGAGTTTGAAAATTCTTCTACTGTTAGTCTATATGTTTGAAACTACGATGACATTAAAACTCGATAATTCTTAAATAGCGATAACGATAAAACTAACGATTTATGTTAAATGGAGGAGTCTTCATATCGAAAATGAACCTTTAGAATTATTGAATTTATATGTTAGATGTATTTTGTTTGATGATTTCAAATTAAAATGGTAAACTATATTCTTTACTAAAAGGTTTTTAAATTTTCAACCTTATAAAATATCATAGAGAAAAGAATTTCTAGGATGTGTAAAATAGAAAAAAAAGACGTACATTTTTTTTTGGTCTCGTAAACACAATGTTTGTTTTATTAAAAATCTAATCAGTAACTGTATGCATAAATATTAGAATTACCGAAGATATATTTAAATGTTTTTTTTTCATGTTTCATGGTTTTTTTTTTCAATTTAGTTTAACCCATACGAGTTAGGAGGAAATAAGAATTTGATGATTTTTAAAGTACCTACTGATACAAATTTCAATAGAAAATTGCTTCGTCCAAACCTCTCTAGATATTGAAATTAGCTTAATTTAATTTTAGCACTATATTACAGTAGCACTATATCGCAGTAGAATTTTCAAGATATCATTTGTTCTATAAACAAATAGTAACAACAATATTGGTCAATCGTAATACTCCTTAAATTACGACAAACATTACGTTTGGCAAATATAATTGAAACAAATTATTTACAAAAATTTTAATTTTAACTCAATCTCTCAAACTAAAATATATGTTATTTATTTTTGTTTCTATTCATAGACATTTCTAATTATATAATTTAAGAAAGGGGAGTATTCTGAAACAATATTTTTCTTGATCATAATTTAATCTAACTTTTTTCACATCATGATGCATCGCAATGAAGCTCATTCCAAATCTTATAGAGAAAGGACGAAAATGTACCAAATGCGAGAAATAGAAATTTAAAAATGGTAAATTGAAGAAAATATAATTAAATTAAAATATTATCAATATTCTTTATTAAAAAAAGAATTTTCATTCTCTTTTATTTCTGCGAAAAATCCTGCAAAACCGATTCAAGGAATAAGAAGTTCATAGAATCGATTTTTTCCCAATATATAATGAGGTAATTGCAGCACATAATTTGAGAAAACATTAAAAAAAAAAGAAAGAAAAGGAAAAATAGAAATTAAACAAATATTTCTCATAGTTTTATTTTGAAATAAAGCATTTTTATCTTTAGTGTTATTAAATATCACGAGTCTTTAAAAATAACAAGACGCAATTTTGCCTGGAATTTCAAAGTATCGAAAACATATTTTCATATTTCTTTTTTTTATTTGATACTTGACATTCATCGCATTTCAACCATAGAAAAAAACTTTTTAAATTGATAAGCATAGTCTGATATTTCAATACTAATGCCAACTCCTTTAAGCTTTTTCGTTATTCCTTCTTATTTTATAAATGTGTAAAATTTTTACTTTTCAACTAAAATGACCGAATTAAAAACTCTTTTTTGTCTTATTGAAGAAGAAAATACTCTTTTCCAAGCATTCTATTACTAATGAAGAATTTACTAGAAATTTCTGGGAGTAAATTTAAGAGAGAAAAGAATATCCCCAAAACCAATTCAGAGCTAACAACTGTGTCGAATTGCCGATTTGAAGGGAGTGTCAGAAGTCCTTGAACTCACTATTCTTAACCTCCGGTCGATACAGATTACTTGGTGACAACTGTGTCTAAAAGAGGCAAAATTTAATAAAGCTAAAACGATTCGTATTTTACCAAAAAAATATTTTCCAAATATTTTGTCAAACGTCTATAAAGCCATGTTCTGTTGCTATTGATTGTTATTTTTCTATTACCACTGGAACCCGATAGGATTTAAAGCCAATGAGAAACAAGCTATTTAATGCCGCCATCGATTAAAAAAAATTTACTTTCGCTATACAGTTTCCTGGGACATTTTTTTTTCACGACTGGGAGTCATGAAAAAAGGAATTCTTGTCCCATGTCGTTATTTTTCGAATAACTCATATTTTTGTCCACATTGAGATTGATTCAGAGATAGTGCGAGGCTGTTCTATACTTCTGCACCGGATTGTGTGCGCTAGTGTCCGTCTTGCCTGCAAAGCTGTAGCCACAGATGAAAGATGGTGCGTCAAAAATGTATTTCTGAATGTAACTGTAGTATTCTTTACCGACCTTCTTTCCTTTGGATAGGATTCAAGATTTTCTTCATTTTTTTTCTTTTGGAAGGGGATGTTACAAAAAGAAAAAAAAAAGAAAAAAAAGAGAGAATGCCAGTGCTTCCTCGTTGGGACATGATCGGCACAAAGTTAATAAATCTGCGCTGTGAAATAAATTAGTAATGCTTGTTCGGAAGAATCATGTAGCAATTAATTTTTATCGTTATGCCCATGCTTTCAAATTTGGAATATGTTTTTCTTTTCAGTTTCAAAGAGAAATAAAATGCATGATTACACTAATATAGGTAATTCATAGTAATATGGAAACATACAAAATTCTAAATCCTCGGGATCCCTGTTTCAGCGGTTAATATACTCAATAGCGAATAAATACGCTTTATTCTTCCCAAAAATATAATAGCGAAACAAATACACCGTCGGAGTTTACCCATGAACAGTAGCACACAAGTAATAAATCATATAAAAAAAGCTAAAGCTAATAAGTAACGGCAATGGTACAAAACGTTCAGTGGAAGATAAAGCCTTTTCTCTACTCGATTCTTTGACAACCCAAGCTCAATTTCTTTTCTTTTGATGTATTTGTATTAGAGCAAACAAAGTTCTAGAATAATCTGTGGAACTTGAGTCTTAATGGAATTATCGCTGAGGTTCTCAAATATTCCGTATCCATCAATTTTTCCTGGAGGAATTTAAAATGTGTCGCCAAATTTATCGCCAAAGCGAAGAACCATTGGCTTCGTCATCCATTCAAACTCTTTTGGTTCTTTTAATTTAGCAGACAGTGTATACTAATTCGAATTACTTAGCCGAATGACAAGAAAAATTTTATCATTTATTCTTAATTATGATGCTGACTGAATTCTTTCGATCAGCGCGAAAGAGCAGTTGTAGCCATTCCAAACATTCTTACAAAATACAATTGCCAAACGAAGTTAAGTTTACTAAAAGGTACAAGTATTTATAATATAAACGCCAACAAGTACCCAATATCGTATCTGTAGAACTATCTTTTTGACCAGAATCGCATTATACGGGGAAACAAAATTACACATTTGTAATAATAGCTTTGCTGTTGTGTTGTAAAAATGCTACAAAAGAAAATAGAAACAATGTTTTTAGGGTCGTATTCGTTACATAATTTGTGTAATATAAAATCGATGCGCATAAAATCCAACAGCTGATACAATCAAACCATTTGAAAACATGTCATAACTTAACACGCTGCAATCTTCTCAATTCTTTTATTCATCTTTTTCTTTTTTTCTCTATTTTTTCTTATCTCATTTTTCTAATGCAGATGATGCGAACAGAGTAAAACTTATCATCCATCTCAAGAGAGAATGAAACACGAATTTTTTTGTGCTGATTTTTTTTAAATTGATGTCTATGATTTTTTAAACATATTTATTTAACTTGAACTCCTTTCATACAAAAAGTAATTTAGAAATAAATTAAATTTTCCCTTCATTTTCTATTTTCCCTATATTTAAATTACTTCACACATGTGCATTCTCGATGACAATGTATTATTTTAATATTTTCAGGAAATAATTTTCTGTTAATTAATCAATTAATTATGTACACACTTGAAACTTCCAAAATCGTTTAAAATATCGAATATTTTTTTTTATTGCTTAATAATGTTCTCTGATCCTTTAGCTTTCAAACGGTACCAAGATATTGTCAATATTCAAAATTATTCTCGAGTTATAATTATTTTTCTTGAGTTGCTTTCATTAAAAACTCTGGTTACGGTTTTTTTAAAACTCATTTTATAAAGAATGATATTTTTTCACTATGTTGCTTCTTTCAAACTATCGTAACTCAGCAAGAAATTAACGAAATACAATTTTTTATATATAAAAATAATCTGTATAAATTATCGGATGTTTTGTGCCTCAATCAAAGTTATATTTATAGAAATAAATTTTTAATAGCTATTTAAAAATTAAAATTACAGAAATCAGCAGAAATAAATATTTTCAGAACAGAAAAAAATGTTTTTTAATGCTTTTATCAAATTTATTGCAAACATAATCTCTTCGTAGCGAATAAAATGCAACAAAGTGTTAATTTTTCATGAGTAAAGTTTCTTTCTTTTATTTTGGTAAAATAAATATCATATCCGAGAAAAAAATTAAGAATGTTATAAATTCAGAAGATTTTACAAATTCAATTGAATTGTAAATATAAATAATAAAAAAAGATCATACTTTTACTTAGAAGCGGTGTAAATTAAATATTTATAATAAAATGTACATCATATTAAATTTTTAAATGCATACACCCTTTTCGTTTATAAATTATTAGTTTTCTTATGTTACATGAATTTCAAAGGGAACAAATATAAGATAGACAATAATTGAATCAAATCATACGTTCTTGTTACTCAATTCCAAAATAAATTTACATCAACAAAATTAATCAACCAAATTTTCACGCATTTGCCATTTTAAAGCATATTATAAATTTTGGTTTTTTAAAAAGAAAAACTCATGATTCTCTATCTATAGAATATAATAAATAAAGCAGTTGCAATAGAATTAATAATTTTCTCTTTGATCAAAAAAGTTAATTGTGCTTAAAACTGTTCTCCGAATGGATTTTTTATTTAACTATCAGGGCTAGTAAGTAAATAGATCGCCAGAAAATAATTTTGTCACAATTTATAGAAGGATAAACAATATTAAAGACTTCAATATCGCCACGTTCCACACAGGATCAGTTACATCATTTTGAAAGCTGTTGATCGCTATTTTTCTATTACTGGACATGGACAGCTATCCAAACAATATGAAACATAAATCTTTTTGTTGCCATCCAACAAGTAGAAAAAAAAATATTTTTTTTCCTTCTGCCGGTCACACATATATTTTGTTCCTACTTTGTTATTTTCCTGCTGGGTAAAAAGAGTCTGAAAAGAAGAGTGTCCGTCTCGTTTCCAATAATTCATTTTGTTGTTGTCTCCCGGTAGATTGATTCCGAGATACTGAGTGGTTCTTTTTTTATATTTTTCTGCTGTTTCCATCGTATGTGTCCGATTGGTACTTTTAAGACTGAATCCCAAGTGATGGATGCATCTCAAAACGGAGTTAATTTCGAATGCAATAATTGAAGCTTTGGCAATTTTGAATGCGATAGTTTGGGTGGATAAAGGATGACAGGGCCTTACTTATTATTATTTGAAAAAAAACACATTTAAATTTCAAAAAATATTTTTGGACGTCCTTGCGCGATTGCAGTGACAAGACGAGAATCAGCACTAAACATAACATAAATCAGCAATCAAAATTCAAACAATTTTTAGGAAAAAATTTTATGTTGCCCTCTGTACTTATAAAAGCAACAATAATTTGTATTTTTTAGAATTATTCACACATCAGCAATTCTTTTTCCGCATAAATCGAAACTTTCTTACGATTCCTTTTTGACCTTTTCCAAAGTAGGCATTGAACTAAAATTTTAAACTGAAAATTTTATTTCTTCGATATATATATATATATATATATATATATATATATATATATTGAAACCACAATATTCCTTGCATAAACACAAATAATTCATAAAAATATTTTTTCCAGATGATGTGTTAACCCAAGAGAAATAATTTCTTTTTATGCTTAAAAACACTCAGTGAAAGAGACACACGGCGATCATTTATATAAATGTAGAGTTGTGAATGAAAAAATTTGGTCTGGAGAAAATCCAAAGAGCTTTTATTATTTATTTATCCTGAAATTTTGAAAAAAAAGTTATAAAGCGGAGGAATAAAAAAAAAGAAATGGGAAAATACCATTAAAGGAAATGCAAAAACAGTCGGTCTTAAAATCTTCCGTAACGATGACTGAATAGAAATGGCGAAGATTTTCAAATTACATTACATTGAGAAATTAGTTGGTGTTTTATTTTTGAAACAATTTCAATGAAAAAGAAAATGTCTGCTCTTCTATTCAATGCTAATTCCAAACTTTTAACCTTAAAATAAAAAACATAAGGATAATTCTAAAATATATTAAGACTGTTAATAAACACTTCATTATTTTTGTAAAAATTTGTGTGATATTGTTTGGATTTGTTAACAAACATTATCTCTAGAGAAGTATCCTAATCCAAAGTTTACAAAATTTAAGCTTTTAAAAATTTTTACTGCAAACTTTGAAGCAGAAGTCAAGAATAAACATCTTTATCAGAACAATAGAAACAAAGATTGTAAAGCTTAGAAATGAGAATAATATAAATCATGACTGATTTCTTCATCTTTTTCATCTTCTTCTATACAAGTGAATTAGAACGAGTTCTATTCTTTTTTAAAAATAAACCCTCCAGACGATTCTAAGCTGTTTCACAGCATTAAGAAGTTATTTTCTTAGAAGAATTTAATAAAGATGAAAATAAAATAAATGAAATAAAATATATGAGGATTGAAATATAAATTAAAATACAAAAGTATATTCTGATGAAAAATGGATAGTTTTATGGTATTGGATTTTATAATCGTCTATAAATGTTATCGTCTCATAACACTGGTTAAAATTCAATCTTATTATACATATTTGCTATTTGCAGTCATTTTAAGATATAAAACGATAATATCATTGTTAACAAAGAGAGTTTCAACTCTATCTTAAGATAGCTACATTCTAAAACATTGGAAACAGGGATATGAACCTTGTTGTTTTAAAATGTTTTAATGAAATGTTTTAAATGAAAGGAAGAATGATATACTATTTTGCTTAAGTCAATAAGTATGTTTGCGAAAAGTTCAGAATTTTAATTCCTGGTTTAATCTATGATATTTAGTAAAATATTTTTGATGTTGTAACATATTAAACGAAAACGAATTGCTTAATGGTATAGAATACTCAAAATCGAGCACTAATAATAATTTGTTTTACAACTCTAGGCACTAACGTCATCAAATGCTGACTCAAATAAAGAGCAAAACTGTGGATTTTTGATTCATATTTTGTTTGAAATAAAACAAAGAAATGATGTAGGACATATTTTACATATTTTAAAATGGTTATATGCACTCAATCGTATTTCCATCCAATCAAATAAGAATTCAATAACTTCGATGCATGTTTATTTTCAACTAACATTGAGCAAACGGCTAATCTGGCGACAAAATTTGTTACAAATAAATATCAACTCTTTTAATATTTTTTATTTAGGAAGTATTTTTTTTTTAATTTCAAGTTCCCTATTAGCACAAATATATTCTACAAAATTTTACAATATAAGCAATTTTGTATAAAAATTTTAAATATTGAATAATATTATATAATATATTGTGCAATATGGGGCTACCTGAGTTCTGACAGAGATTCTATTTGTATTAATTTTAACCCTACACCTATGTTTATTATATCATCCTTTCGTTCAGACATTTTAATAGAGTTCAATCTCATTGTATTCTACGCACTTAAAATGTAAATTTCCGTTGATCTGACATCATTGCGATATTGAAATTTCAATACCGCAAACAGTTATTCTTTAACTTCTCGTATAACACCAAAACACGCACACACATAGACAGATGCGCACTTCCATCTTCATTATTAGTAGAGATTTACTCATGGGATTTTCTACCATTGTTTAAAGTTAAGCAAGAACAATCACGGCAATCTTCTTTGAAGCGTAAATGAGAAATCAAAAGGGGAAATCACATTACGGCAAACAAAAATGTGCAATTTGAACTAGATTGCCCACACACTTTAAAAAAATATTACGAAGTCATGAAAGTTGAATAGACTAGAAAGGGTCATGTTCTAATTAATTAAATCCATGTTATTATAATTATACGGTTTCGATATCTGCCATAATTTGAACTTCAAGACACTATCTTGACGGATCACAAGAACAAGTTAATATTAACGTATGAAATTCAAATTAAGAACAACCAATATTCCCAAAAGGTTTAGCAAATCTATGGTTGCCTTTTAAAGAAATTCTCGGAGTTACTTTATCAACGATTAATTTATAGTCTTCGTATTTTCTGTAGGCGGTCCAGGTCATATTTTCTACCTCGTTACTGGTTGTCTGCTTCGCAACTCTGGGAAAAAAAACAAGCTTTGTCGAAACCATGACAACGGAGAAAGAAAAAGTGTGAAAAGTAGGGCAAACGAGTGTCCTTGAAACGCCTACAGAAATTAGACAGACTATTAATAACATAGATATTGTGGATAAAAATTATCCTCTCAAAACGTCGCAGAATATAAATTATTATTCCGTACCAATTACTAGAAATGACAAATAAAATTCTGGCATCCAATATTGAATAAATAAATGTATTGTAAATTAAAAATACAATCTTATTAATAAACTGCCTTACTTTTCTACGAGGAGTGTTCAAATGAAAATGTACGAAACGACACTGTGGATATAAATGAAGACTTTATTCAAAGTGTAGATCATAGGTCTGAGCACAACGATCCCATAGATTAACGAGCCGAGTTATTCCTTATTCCTAGAATTCCTGTATGCTGTGACGAGACACAATCCTTCACAGCGTCCTTGAGTTCGCCGTCAGAGTTGAAGTGTTTCTCTTTCAGGTGTTTTTTTCTGGGGATAAAACAAATGAAAATCTCAGGGTGACATTTCCTGGCTGTAGAGCTGATGATTGGAGCTGCTCCCACTTGAACTAGGACCAGTTCCGCGTGTTTGACCCTGGAGACGTGTGGACGCGCGTTATCATGGCGCAGAACCACATCCTCTTTGAATAATCCCGGTCTTTAGACCTAATAGACGCTATGTCTACCTCATTTGACTACGATAAAAGGAGACTAGGCCAGATAGTACGGACACCTGATAGTCGCAAACTGGATATTTGGGAGTGTACTGTATAGACTTAGATTAGGATTTAATTTATCTCACCAAACTTTCAATCATTTTGCTGTGTACAGTAAAAAGAAAAAAAATTCTTATATCAAGTGCAATTAGTTTCACGCCTATCGCGTAGTTCTTATTTATTGATGTTGGAATTAAACATGAATCATTTAAATTTGATATGCAATAAATGTATAGAGGATTATTTTTATTATACTTTATCACATAATTTTAATTTTATAGATCCAACAAATGAGAGCATTTATGGGCCAACAATTTATCATCATCGGATTGAAGAACCAACAATCAGAAGGAGGGTGAGTAAATGGTTTCGCTGACGCTGCTCCTCAGTGCGAAGAATGTTTCGAAATTGCATCCCCTGCATCAAGTAGAACAAATAATACGTTTTTGAAAGCATGCTCATCTCTAAATAATCCCCAAAAAAATAATTCTCTTAATCATACTTTTCATATATTGAGAAATGTTTAATTTTTTGAAAAATATTTGACACTGACAGAAAATCTTCGCCTTCTGATATGATGAAGTGAAAGGTTCAACTTCAAACGTCTTAAGAATATTCTATAATTTCTAGCCTGGAGATACATTCAAGGACGAATACACGAACTGAAAAAGTATGCTCAGAAATCTATTTTCTGCTGAAACATTATCACTACAATAGGTTATCTAAGCATAATAAGAAATATGCAAAAATTGATTCATTCATTTTATGGATAAGAGAATCTATTTTTATACCATACAGACAAAGGTGAAATTCCACTATTTCCACTGTAAACAGAACTATGGAGTAATTTAATACAATCGGACTTGTAATACATCATAAAAATGACTAAAGCCGCAATATATAATCCAGCGAAATACCTGCAGTAATATATAAGATTATTCTTGTCAAAACTGTTTTACCCACAAAGCCTCCACATTAACATTTTTTTATTAACAATTTTATGAACTAAAAATAATTTGATGTAATGGGAACTCTTGCAAAGGATCATGTCAACATCAGTTGTTTAGTTCTAATATTCGATACATAATTTTGATTGACTGAATTGAAATTAATAATGATATAGAATTAATTTGCGCTAAGCATTGAATTCTTGCGTCTTCTGTTCATGCTTGTATAATTACCCGAGTCATAACCAATGGACAAAAACTAATATTTAGATGAATGGAAATTCGAAAATATACGCTTTACACGCAAAGATTTCTTAATACGAGTAATCATAAAGAATTAAGAAGGCAGTTATACAGCTCAGTTCTGATGTTTCTAATTTAGTATTCTATGAACAAAAACTCTCATTTTACGAAACGAAGTTTTACTACTCACAATTTAACCAACTGTTATCTCACTTTCCATGAACTGAATATGAGAGTGGTGTGTATAGAATAATCACAATATATTTATTACTCGGAACTCTGCCATTTAACATGCCCTACA
Source organism: Argiope aurantia (assembly GCA_026543865.1). Lineage (NCBI taxonomy): Eukaryota > Metazoa > Arthropoda > Arachnida > Araneae > Araneidae > Argiope > Argiope aurantia. The sequence continues at coordinate 15,792 of JAPMOR010065225.1, forward strand.
CAGTTCCGCCATTTACCATGCCCTATTCTATGGACTGAAGAAGGCATGTAGATGGATCAGATTTTCTCCCATAACAACGTTACTCCAATTCTTCCTCACTTCAGCTTTTCAAAGTGTAATTTCAAGCGACTGAAAAGGCCCTGAGTAGTTTTAAATTGCAGCATTTAAAACAACATATATTTTATTTGAAAGCCAGACTCTATGGACTGAAGCTGGCTTGGAGTAAAATGAATTGATAAAGATTTAATACTCACAATACTTTCCAACTGCAATTTCATGTTCTATGGACTGAATATAACAGTAGTTGAAATGGAATCATCGCAATATATTTATTACTCAGATTTCATATACAGTTCTACCATTTACCATGGCCGATTCTATGAACTAAAGAAGGCATATAGATAGACGAGATTCTCCGGGATAACAACGTTACTCTAATCCTTCCTCACTTCAGCTTTTCAAAGTGTAAATTCTAGGGACTGAAAAAGCACTGAGAAAAATTGAACTGCAGTCTTTATAAATAGTACAGCATCAGATCATTAATTTAAAGCTAGACTCTATGGACTGAAGCTGGGTTGAAGTGAAATGAATTGATAAGGTTTAATACTCACAATTCTTTCGAACTGCAATTTCATGTTCAATGGACTGAATATAACAGTAGTTGAAATAGAATCATCGCAATATATTTATTACTCAGATTTCATATACAGTTCTACCATTTACCATGCCCGATTCTATGGATTAAAGAAATATAGATAGATGAGATTCTCGGGGGATAACAACGTTACTCCAATCCTTCCTCACTTCAGCTTTTCAACGTGTAATTTCTAGGAACTGAAAAAGCACTGAGAAAAGTTGAACTGCAGTCTTTATAAATAGTACAGCATCAGATCATTCATTTGAAAGCCAGACTCTATGGACTGAAGCTGGCTTGAAGTGAAATGAATTAATAAGGTTTAATACTCACAATACTTTCCAACTGCAATTTCATGTTCTATGGACTGAATATAACAGTAGTTGAAGTGGAATCATCGCAATATATTTATTACTCAGATTTCATATACATTTCAACCATTTACCATGCCCGATTATATGGACTAAAGAAGGCATATAGATAGACGAGATTCTCGGGGATAACAACATTACTCCAAACCTTCCTCACTTCAGCTTTTCAAAGTGTAAATTCTAGGGACGGAAAATTACTGAGAAAAGTTGAACTGCAGTCTTTATAAATAGTACAGCATCAGATCATTCATTTGAAAGCCAGACTCTATGGACTGAAGCTGGCTTGAAGTGAAATGAATTGATAAGGTTTAATACTCACAATTCTTTCCAACTGCAATTTCATGTTCTGTGGACTGAATATAACAGTAGTTGAAATGGAATCATCGCAATATATTTATTACTCAGATTTCATATACAGTTCTACCATTTACCATACCCGATTCTATGGACTAAAGAAGGCATATAGATAGACGAGATTCTCGGGGATAACAACATTACTCCAATCCTTCCTCACTTCAGCTTTTCAAAGTGTAAATTCTAGGGACTGAAAAAGCACTGAGAAAAGTCGAATTGCAGTATTTATAATTAGCACAACATCCTTCTTGAGATATTTCAATTGAAAACCAGGCTATGGACTGAAGTTGGCATGGAACGAAACGAACAATTGCTAAAGTTTTAATACTCCCTATTCACCAAACTGTTATTTCATATTCTATGGACTCTTTATGACAACAGTCTGGGATGAATGTCACAATATATTTGTTACTCAAAGCTCATACGCAGTTCTGCCAATTGGCATGTTCAATTGTATACATTGATGAGGGCATGTAGATTTATTTGATTTTCTCCTCCAAAGTTTAACCTTACTCATATCCTTGCTCACTTGAACTTGGATTTTTTCTATAGATTGGAAACGACACTGATATTGAACATGTTCTTCCCAGTACAAATTGAATATTATTTTCATTTCTTTCTGTCTACAAGTTTTTGCAATATGAAATCCTGCTGACAGAAAGTAATTTTGCGATGAATTGATATCTTTACATATCGTCTTATTGAAGTTCTAACACATGATCCGGAAGTATTATTGAAATAAAGCGATCTGATATAGTATATGATTGATTTGAATTGAATTATTACAGTTCCTTCACTTGAGATATTATATTCATTAAACTGAAAATATCAATCAGAAAGTGTGAAATTTCGAAAGACGTCACTGTAAGAAAGATTTTCTCAGTTGTTTTATTTGAAACATAGAAAGGCCAGTTAGAAATACGGAGTTCCGCATGTGTAATGGAAATATTTCTTATAAACCTTTTTCTGCACTAAGAAATAAAAGGATCAAGAAAAGATCTCTAGTTAGATAGCTTTATGAAGTTTAATTTCTTTTTCATCTAGTGTATGTTTTTCGCTATAGTGACAGAAGATGTGACAATCTGATTTCGTATGTTATTGTTATTTTTTCTGGACGAAATAATGGCTCTCTAAGATACGCTGCTTTATTTTTTCAGGATGTATGTTCTCTCCTTACAGCATTTTAATTACCTTTGAAAAACGTATAGATTTTTAGTAAAAAACTATCTTAATTTTATCTATTATTGCATATTGAATATTAAAGATATATTTGTTTTCCATTGAGGTATCGTTATTTGCTTCTGTTTCTGAATTTATATTGTTATCATTTTACATATTACTAACCATCTTCTTCACTTAGCTGGTTCGTAGGAGATGTACCATTAAATATCTGTCTACATAACATGACCACCATTAATCTACAGAGAATATTTAAACATGAAAGTGAAGCGTTTCATTATATGATTTGTTTAATAAATAGCCTTTTCTGTATTCCGTTTAATGTATGCATTAATATTTGCAATTGGTTCAAATTTTAAGTGCTTTGATAAATGATTTCAAAGTGCGCGCTTTCTTTTCCTGTGCACTGACCACATTCTCTGTTAATTCATTTAGATTTTTCAGATACTAAACTCTATTTTCCTCTCTTAGATTTCAAAAGGAAGAAATTCCAAACGGTAATTTGAAAAACTGAAATAATGAAAACTATTTGAAAATTTTCGCAGCAATGGAATTATTTTGGAAAATAATACAAAATATATTTTAAAAAAACATTTAAAAATGTATTGAAAATAAGCGTGATAGTTAAATCGCTATATTTAAAAGGTAAATTTTAAAATGGTTTAAAAATTAATTTTGTTCGTCATTGTTACTTTTAGACATCGCAAAAAAATATCAAAATCCTGGGTTTTAATCATAAAAAATAATTCCGAAATACCTATTTCTTTTCATTGAAATGCATTTCTTTACATTTAGTTGCTTAAGGTCAAACTGCTTAGACTTGAACTTCAAAACATACACATAAGATCGGCATTCTTAATTTCATTTCAGTGTCTCGGTGTTCCTAGTTAGTCTATCGTAGCTATTCTTGTTATGGTATCTTAATTGTTATATTTTTCAATTAATTAATATTTGCGAGATCTATGTTAATTAATATTCTCCTATTCTAAGTTATATATTTTATATTAAACTGTATTAAAAAAAGATTAATGAACTTCTATTTTAAAAATATAGCTGTTAAAACTTCTCCAATTATTTTCAAAGAAGAAACATTATTTTACCATTGTATAAATTGTTGCACTTTGATTCCAGTTGTGCTTAAGCGGTTATAATATTATTTCCTGAGCTATTTTAGTTTGTGTAAAGTATTACTTTTATCCCACTATTTAAATCAGGAACAGAGAATTTATTTCTTCGATACGAACATTAAACAGAATTATCATTAAAACAATCTTTTTTAATGGTTCCCTTTCATTTTAAAAAAAAACGGTTCTTAAAATCAGTGACCTTTTTTAAGGACAAAGGTTCTTAGGAATAATTTTATTCGTTTCTTTTGCCACCTCTGTTGCCATCTGAAGGGTCATAATAACCAAATAACTCAGCTGAATCTACAGAAATAGTGAAATAAAAACTTCTATCTAATAATATGGTTTCGACAGTTTACTATAAATATATTATTATTCATTTGAAATTATAATGTCTTTGCCCTTAATATAGAAAAAGATATTAACTTTTATCGCTAAATTTTTCAATAAAAAGCTTTGATATTCAATTTCTTACCTCGTATCAGTGGAAGAACTTCTAATTAGGCAATTAGGCAGACTAGGTAGTTGCCTAAGGCTTATAGGATGTAAGAAGACCACACGCAGTTCGATAAAAAAGACTTTATTTCTCTATTTAAAAACAAACAAGTAAAAAAAAATATATAAATTCTATGAATCGAAATATATTACATTCTTTATGAAGTATAGATGTTTAGATTTTTATATGTTACATTATCTTTAGATATTTATAAAACCGGACATCTGCTCCAATAGTATTTTATATAAATGTGGATGCTAGGCAATCATAAACAAAAACGAACATAAATAAATTGAATAAAATAAAAGATACTGACAGAAAATAAAACACTTGCATGTAAAATTAGGACTGAAATTTGAAACTAAAGTGACCATTTTATCAAAGCAGGGGTCTCATAATGTATACTGACCGGGACATAACGTACCTAAATCCGTTTCTACTTTAAATCTTAAATGTCTAGATTTGTTGATGAAACATTAATAAACAATCAATCTAATTCCATCAGTTTAATGAATAAATCATATTCCTAAATTAATTTTCTTTCTTAAATTCCTATCAATACCAAACTTTAAAATATGGCTTTTTAAAGGTTTAAAGATCAAAGTTATTCATACTGCATAAAAAGTTTGAATGACTTGGGCAACGTAAAGTAAAAGAAGCATCAAAGAAAAAGTATTGGCTGATTGCCAATGTGTAAATTTTTATGATTGACAAATAATTGTAACACCATAACAATTTAAAGGGAATCGGTGATGCTGCTTTCCTATGTATGGACGCAATTTTGTAGGCACAATAGGTTTTTTTAAATAAATTTACAAAAAAAAACGTTTTTTTTTCTAAAATTTTGTCTTTTGATCGTATAAATTTGAAACGTCAGTTGTTTTCACACCCAAAACGCTAAGAAAGAAATTTTTATCATGATATATCTCACATCATTACATTCTCATTGAAAGAAAGGTTTTAACTATTTAATATAACGAAAGTAAATAATAAATTTAAATAACAGCAAAAAGTCTGACAATGTTGCAGCCACTAAAAATGAACCAATTTTTGCACATGCATCATTTTATTTTAATCTATTCAATTTGTAATGATCTGATTTTTCTGAGGTCAATAATTGCAAAAAAAAGAGAAAAAAATAAGATAGATAGTCAAGTTAAACGTTTTAAATTAGTAGGAATTTGAATACATAAAAAAAGGAAAGGAGGAAAAATTAAGTACAGTACAGTATGCGCCAAATATACGGTACTGAAACTTGCGTATCTGGAATGCGTGGCTGCGTTTGTCGACGAGGCATATCTCCAGCTACACGCAGTAATGAAAAGGAAGTGATATGCAGTTGTTGTTGGAGATGGGTCTCTCGACGGAGGAAAAAGTATTTACAGTTTAGCATTATTTCCGCTCATACGAAGGCAGTCGTGAAGATGATCCGAGTTTGAAAAAGGTGGCAGAAATATTCCAAAAGAGCGTTTCATAAGACAGCACCAAGTAATACAGTTATACTGTTCTATTGTTACGAGATTTCGCCGTTCGGGTAGTGTACAGTGTCAACGGTAGGGGAAGCCTACATGTGGGGAATATTAAAGGAGAGAGTGTTCAACTGTGAGGATCCACCAACAACTGTGCCTGCATTACGTGAGAAAATCACCTCTATTTGCAGGAGTCTGCAGACAACCTTTGTTTCAAGATATGCTTGAGAATCTTGGTGGACGATATGAACACTGCCTACAGCGAGACAGTGCACACTTTAAACACTTACATTACACATACCGTGGTAAATCAACTCGTTAATAGTGTGCATGCATATATGCTAATTTATTTTGAGTTAAAATAATCTCACAGATGACAATAATGCAATTTTGATCATATTTTTTTTTATTTCAGCGATGTATATTTGGAAACATTCTGCATTTCAGGATATTACAAAATATTGGCATTTCTGCAGTTTATTGCTGTTTCTCCTGATCAGACTTTCACATTCGTTCTACTAAACAGATTTTAAAATGCATTTATTTGTATGAAAATATTTTTTCTTGTCTAAGAAACTCTAAAATTCTAGAAAATGAGCTCTGCTAGACATGCTTATAATTCTGATTTACTAATTCCGTTTAGGTAAAAACAAAATGACCCCGAAATAAAGTCGCCAAAGTGAAAAGTTTAAAATAAATTGAGACAATTACAATTCTTTGAAAACGTAGAAGAAATGTGAAAGAATAATATTTAATTTGACCATAAATTCATTTATCTATGCATTTTGTTTTTGAATAACAAAGATTCTTAATTTTTTTCACATTATTTTAGAAGAGAAATAAGGTGTGATTTATTTTTAAATCATTAAAATTTACAAACGTGGATCAGAATTTTTCCTAAATTAATGAAATCAAATAATAATTTTTATTTTTTTTATAATGATATTAATACATAGACAAAATAATTGCTTCGAGCTTTGTGACAATTATAAGAAAAATTGCTATCTAAAAGGGGGCAGATTTTATTTTAAAATAAAATAAAATTTAGAATATGGGTTAGTTATAACTTCAATATCTATATTAAGATTTGATATTTTATGAAAGACCTCTACAATCAGTCAGTGCAGTTTTTAAAAATATTTTTGGGAAAAAATGAATGATTATAGTTTACAGTTCATTTTGTAATCCGATACATTAGATTTACATTACAGTATAGTTAGAAGTCAGAAACCAGTATTTTTTTCCTTTATTTAAGATTGGTTTCTAAATTATTCATTTTGAAATGTCCTAATACATCTCTCAACAAAAAACATAAAAAATAGTAATGGATGAAGTATTTCAGCAGCATCATTTTTTTTAAAGTTTACATTGTATCCTGTCAACACTCTAAAATTATTCAGAAAAAAGCAAAGATAAGAAACAGTCTTTTATTTGCAGGATTAAAATTTCGATATTAACGTCAATGTATCTCTTACTGACGAATGCAGTCCACTTTCGCAATGAAAGAAAGAAAAGTATTAAACTTTTTCAAATACAACAAATTATATTGATATTTTCCAAATATGGAAACAAATGGTAAATATATTGCATAATTCTATTGTATAAAATAATTGTATCATCTCAATTGTGAATATTTTTAAATGTGCGTGTGTGTGATGATGATATTTTTCAAATATAATATGCTATTGCTGATATATTTTTCAAATTTGACAAAATAATTAAAAAAGGATTCTCGATTAAGAATCTTTTAAAGTAAAATGATAAGAATACATATAACATAATTAACAAATAAAATAATAAATTAAAAATTAAGCCTTTTGAATTAAACCGACAAATAATTGACATAATCTATTCATATACTTTTAAATATAAAATTAAAATATGACAACATATTCAATGAAATCTATTTATAATTCTCTATGCTAATTCAACTATCAATATAATATAAAATTTATACAGACGGCTTGTATTTACAAATTACATATATTCCTATTGTTTTCACGGAATGAACTTTTCAGTTTATGCATTTCCTAGTCTCTTTTCCTTATATATTACTCCTCTAAAACAGGAGCTTTTAAAACATCGCCAATTCAAAGTTTGCAAGTTATAAGTGGTGAGCCCTCCTTGGAACTGAGGCGGAAACGGCTTTGTTTATCCTACTTTTATAAAATCATAAGTGTCGATTACTATCCACTGTGCAGCAGGGTTCTCAATCCTATATACGGATCGTGATTCGCTAGGAGATTGTCTTTTACGCCAACTTTTGGATTCTGAATAGGAGAGATTTTACGAACATTCAAAACTGAAGACTTTCCGATCGTTGTAAACATTAGTGGTCCACCTTCATGGCAGGAGTCGTCTTTCAGTTTTGTAGATGATTTTTTGCTCTTGCTGAAACCATCAACATGAGACGTGATGTTTCAGAAATTTTTTTATGAACACAGACAACAGTATTATTCTTTTCAACCTGTTTATACAGGTGGTTCGAAATGTGGTAATCATGTTGGCTCAGCAGCATTTTTTCGTAATGTATTAATATCCGAAAGACTTCACCCTTTCTGTTCTGTTTTTACATCCGAACTTTATGCAATATATCTAAGCCTTCTAAAATTTGCAACGTCGTTCTCCTCTAAATTTAAATATAATGATTCTTAAAGTATAATTACAGCTCTTAAGAATGTGTCATTCGAAAGTAATCCCTTAATTCTAAATAGCTTGCATATATATAATTCTCTCAAAGATAATTTCACAATTAAATTCTGTTGGATTTCTGGGCATGACGGAATTTGGGGAAATGAAAAAGCTGACAAGGCAGCAAAAAGCTCGGCCCTGTTGAAAGAAAGTTTTTTCCCCTTACCCGAAGCATTACAAATAATAATAATATTTCAAAATAAATTCTACATGGGAAAAAATATCTACGAATAAACCATTTCAAATACAGCCATCTGTCGAAGGTTTCAAAAGCAAAATTCTGCCCAGAAAGAAAGATGTCATTATCACGAGACTTCGAATAGGCCACACCTTTTTAACCCAAACACATCTTTTGCACTCTGCTCATGTGCCACTTTGTTATAAATGTAATTGTGCTTATACGGTTAAGCATATTCTGCGTGAATGCCAAGATTTTAGTACACAACGGCAAGTTCATTTTGGAGCGACTGTTTTTAATGTAAATGACATTTTACGTGATAAACCTCATTCAATATTTTTACCTTTTTTAATGATATACAAATTTTACATCAGATGTAATTGTGTCTTTTTCTTAGAATGTCTTAAATTTCAACACGAAAACCATGTTTAGCAAAACCAAAAACCAATCCTCTAAAACTAATTGAGGTGTATTTCCATTTCTGTGCACTCAACAATTAAGGACGATTCCATCTCATCAATAATTTTGCTTAGAGACAAATATGGCCAAGAGAGCCAAAATTTAATATAGCTAAAACACCTCATATTTAATCATTATATAAAATATTTTATTTTCCAAAGCACACTAAAAACCAGAAATATGAACAATACAAGAAAAACCATCATTTCAATCTGCAGATTGGACTTAATCTTCTATAAAACTATGCTCTGTATCTGTTGATTGATATTTTTCTATTACCGCTGGAACCCAATAGGATTTAAAGCCTATAAGAACCACGCTATTTAATGCTGCCATCGATTCAAAAAGAAAATAAATATTTTTTACTTCCCTTTTGCATTTTCGCGAACATTTTTTCAGAACTGCGAGGTCTTCTTGTCTCATACCGTTGCTTTTCCAGTAACTCATATTTTTTATCCAATGTGAGATTCATTCAGAGATACTACGAGCTATGCTTCGGCACCGGATTGTGTGTGTGAGTGCCCCTGTATTGTCCGTAAAGCTGAAGCTACAGATGAAAGATTGTGTGTCCAAAATGTGTATTCCTGAATGTAACTATAGGATTCTTTACCGACCTTCTTTCCCTTTGGATGGGATTCGATATTTTCTTCATTTTTTTTCTTTTGGAAAGGGATGTTACAATAAGAAAAAAGACAGTGCCAATGCTTTCTCGAAGGAGCGAGATCCGTATGAAGTTAATAAATTTGTGCTGTTAAATTAATTTGTGAGGATTTTTAACAGCTTGTAACAATTTATTTTTATCAGTTATTCCCATTCTTACAAATATCGAATTTCTTTTGTTATTCAGTTTGAAAGAGAAATAAAACATATAAATGAGTTAATATGAGAAATTCATATTATGATGGAAAAAATCCAAAAATTTAAATCCTTCAATTCAGCGATAATTAGGCTCAACAGCGGAAAAAGTTCTATAGATTTTAATTATAGTAGAAGTGAGTATTCTCGATGACAATATATTATTGTACTATTTTCAGGAAATAATTAGAAGTTAATTGATCAGTTTATGTTTTGATTCCACTCCTATTACTAAAGTAATCGATTTTGAAATTCCAAAATATGCAAGTATGAACTATAAATAGAAATAAAACTTGAAATTGTATAAAAAGAAAAAAATATTTTTTTCAGTACACTAAAAATTTGATTTATAAATGTTTTTATTAAATTCATTGTAGACATAATCTCTTCATTACGAATAAATATAACAAGAGATAAGGTTCCCTGAATTTCTTTTTAAAATTTCTGATCCAAAATAATGTATACGAAAAAAATTTATAATATTATCCATGCTGAAGATATTACAAAATCAAATGAATTGTAATTAGAAATGATGGAAAAAAATTCATTTTACATAGAGGTGAAGTAATTTAAATATTTATAAAAAATGCGCATCGTATTAAATTATTAAATGCATGCAAATTACAAAATACATGCTTTATCATTTGTAAATTATTATCTTGTTTCTGCTAACTGAATTCCAACAGAATCATGATAAGACATTCAAATCGCGCTTAATGAAAGTTCGAAAATAAACTTACATCTATAAAATTAATCAATCAAATTTTCTGCAAATTGCCTTTTTAAGGAATAATATTAATTTAAAAAAATATCCATGATTTTTAGCATGTAAAATTAATAAAGCAACTACAAAAGAATTAATTTCCACCAATGGCAGAAAAATTTATTGTACTTAAAATTATAGATTGTTCTCCAAATAGATTTTTTTTATTTAACTATATAAGAGATCACAAGGAAACCAATTCCCAGAAATTAATTTTGCCACAATTGATACAACCCAGAATTTAAGGCTTTAATATTGCCATGTTCCACGCATGATCAGTTATATCATTTTGAAAGCTGTTGATTGCGATTTTTCTATTTTTGGTCAAGGACCGCTATCCAAGCAATATGAAACATACATTTTGTTGCCATCCACTAAAAAGGAAAAAAAAAAAAAAGATTTTTTTCCTTCTACCGGTCCCACACATATTTTGTTCCTACTTTGTTATTTTTCTGCAGGATGAAAAAGTCTGAACAGGAGAGCGAATGTCTCGTTCGTTTCCAATAACTCGAAATTTTTCTGTCTTTCGTTAGATTGATTCGGTGGTATTGAGTGAATTTATTTTCTTGCATTTCAGCTGGATCTTTTACCTGCGTCCTATTGGCGCTTTTAAAACTGAATACCAAGTGATGGATGGCATCAAGAAGCGGAGTTATTTTGAATGCAATGGTTGATTTCTTAGACGCTTTGGCAATTTTGACAGATATAGGATGACAGGGATTTAGCTATTATTATTTGTAAAATGTATTATTATTATTATTATTTGTAAAATATATTATTATTATTATTATTTGTAAAATATATTTTTATTATTATTATTATTATTTGTAAAATATATTTTAAATAAAAGATATTTCGACGTCTTTGCGTGGTTGCAGTGATAAGACGTGAATCAGCACTAAAAATAAAAAAGCCTCAATCACTAAAATTAAAATTTCAAAAAAGTATTTTTTGTTGCCCTCTGTACTTAAAAAGACAACAGGAATTTGTATTTTTTAGAATTATTCACACATCAGCAGTTTTAATTCTTTTTCAGCATAAGTTGGAACTTTCTTACGATTCTCTTTTTTTCATATTTTATTTTCCAAAATAGGCGTTTATCTAAAATTTTAAATAAAAAAAATTAATTTCTTCGAAATATATATATTGCGACCACAATATTCCTTTCTTCCCCACAAACAATTCATAAGAATAATTTTCAGATGAGGTGTTAACTCAAGCAAAAGAATTTCTTTTTAAAACATTCTCGGTCACTGAAGAGACACAGAAAACAATCATTTATATAAATGTAAAACTGTGAATGAAAAAAATTGGTTTGGATAAAATCCAGAGATCTTTCATTTTTTTTATCCAAAAATATTGAAAAAAGTTATAAAGCTAAGGAATAAAAAAAAATGAAATGACAAAATACTATTATAAGAAATGCAAAAACAGTTGGTCTTAAGATCTTCCGTTCTGTGGACTGAATAGACATGGGATTTTTCAAAACGCATTTAATTGAGAACTTACTTTCTGTTTTATTTCTTTTTCAATAATTTTAATGAAAAAGCAATTGTCTGCTTTTATATTCAATGCAATTTTCAAACTTTTAACTGTGAAATAAAAAAAAATCAGAAGGATCAATTCCTCTCTTCAAAAATATATTAAGATTGCTAATAAACATTTCATTACGAAGGTAAAAATTTGTATGATTTTGTTTGGATTTGAAAACTAATATAAGTTCTAGTCAAGTACCCGAATCCAAAGAATATAAGGAGTAGGCTTTTTAAAAATTTTATTGTAAGCTTTGAAGCAGAATTCAAGAATAAACATCTTTAACAGCACAATAGAAATAAAGATCGAAAAGCTTAGAGTATGGACATAATATAAATTATGACTGATATCTCCACCTTTTTCGTCTTGTTCCATACAAGTGAATTAAAACATGTTCTATTCTTTTTTGAAAATAATGATGAATTTGAAAGATCCCAAGCTGTTTGACAAAAATACGAACTAATTTTCTTAGAAGAATTTAATAAAGAGGAAAATAAAAAAATGAAATAAAATATATAGGGATTAAAATGTATTAATATAAATAAAAAATATATAGGGATATTCTGATAAATATATTGCGTCGTTTTATGGTATTGCGTTTAATAATCTTCTGCGTTTAACGTTATTGATCCATAACACTGATTAAAACTCAATTTTATTATATATATTTCATATTTACAATCTGTTTAAGATGGAAAACTATAATATCAGAATTAATATAGGCAATTTCAACTTTATCTAAAGATAGGCAATTTCTAAAACATTGGAAACAGGGAAATGAATCCAAATGGAAATTGTTTTAAATGAAAAGAAGAATTATATATTGATAGAGGAAGAATGATAGTGGCGACTATGGTGTCAAAAAGAGATGTTACTGGAAACTTCGTGAATTTTAGAGATTCTACAAATAGGAACCGAGATACGCTTGATTGGTCCAGAACCTTCTGTGCCCACTTTCCGGGAACTATAAAAGGCCGGCAGTCTCAAACTGCAATCAGTTGTTGTCGTGAAACGAGTCGATATCGTGGGAAGAGTCAACGTCGAATAGTCCGACAAAGAGTAAGAGTGTTGTGGAGCCCGACGATTGTGGAACTGAGCTGTGTTCCGAATCGTGCGTGGAGTAGCCAATTGTGTGGTAGTGAGTAGGCAGTTGGACACAGCTAAAATGAGGAGACAGTGGATAATTGCAGGCATTTCGAAAGACCATAAGGTGAAGCTACGTTGATTCTAGACTCCTGCTGAATTCGGTCTGGCCGCTTTGTGTGCTGTGGTTGTTATTACTACCGATTACTACTTGTGGGCAACTGTTTGTTGCAGTGTGCTGCTCTGAGCTTGTGTTCGTTTCAGCTGCATATCTGTTGTCTGTGTATTCTTGTCTTCGTGCTTAATAAAAGTCGTCGTTTGTTATCGAGACCTGTTGATTTCTTTCACACCATACACCAACTACAAGCGAACCTGGGGAATTTACGGATTAGGTGAAATTGAAGTTCCATAACAATATTAAACGAAAACGAATTTCTCAATAGTTCAGAATACTCAAAATGACGTACTATTAATAACTAATCTCACTTGTCTTGCCATTAAAATCATGAAATACCGACTCAAATAAAGGGCAAAACTATGGCTTTCTGATTCAAATTATATGCGAGAAAAAAACAAAGAAATGATAATATAGGACATAAAATATCATATATTAATATATGTAATTTATAAAAACGTGAATTTGGTGAAAAAAAGATAATTTTACTGCTAGAAACTCATTTTTCAATTTAAAGTAATTTTTACCTGAAATAATGAAACAATTCTAATATTTTTGTTTGTCTGTTTTACAATTTAAATTACATTTTTTGTGCAGATGATTCTATTGTTTTGATAATCAAAAAAATCTCTTTAAAATTACATTTTTTTTACTATTAATTGACAATGTGCAAGTATTCCAAGTGAGGCAGTTTTTCACTATTACAACTGAATATTCTCAAAGCAGAGATATGTATAGATTCTGTAATACAATATTGATGAATTTTAATTTAATTTTCGGTTTAACTTTATATGCCTGCTTCTGCGACTTGTCTGTTACTACTATGGGAGGAAAGGCTGGCGGGGGAGAGGGTTGACTACAAAAAATTAATTTAAATATTGATGTATTTAAACTCCATTTTCGTATGAAATTATTATAATACTTTCATAACGTTACATTCGCGGGTTCAAATATTATATATCAGAAAAACTATTAATTTAAGACTTAATATGCAGTTAAAGGTTGTTAAAGGAATTTATTAAAAACGCTTCAAATAGTTATAATTTCACTACAATGCAATTATAACGTTTGGGAATATAAGCATCAGCAGACTTCTGTGGTCTCTGTCCACCACAAGGAAGAATTTAATAAACAGATTTATTCATCAAAACTGCAGCCCATCTTTACAATTTCTGATGGCAACATTTGCAGGCGATAATTTTAAGAAAAAGTAAGAGAGAAAAATTTAGCGGTCTATCGAATGCTGCCTCTTTTAATTCGAAATTATTTCGTTCTTGGACCAGAAACAAAAGTTTTGGCTCTCTTCCAATGCGCTATAAGCTTCTTTTATTGCCTTTCTGTAATACGTATCAATTTCGAAAACAGAATTTTTCAATAATCAGTCAAGGGCCGCGGTGGCCTGGTGGTACGGTCTCGGCCTCGGAAGCGTAGGGTTTCAGGTTCGAGACCCGATTCCACCGAAGAACCGTCGTGTAATTGGGTCAGTTGCCCGTTAAATCCATCCTGACCAAACGTCCTCCCGCTGGTGTGGAGAGGGGGTGCCAGATCAGGTGTCGTCCTCGTCATCTGACCGTGGTTCAAAATGACGAGGTCCGTCTCAAAATAGCCCAAGTGTTGCTTTAAACGGGACGTTAATATAACTAAACCTAAACCAAAAATTCAATAATTAGTCATTTATAGAGGGAGGGGTTCTCATGTATTTTCTTATTGCTGATATTTGGAAAATTATTCTAAAACTCTTTTCTCGTGTTTCTTAAAAGGGCAGTTTTTCGAAAAACAACAATCAACTCTAATGATATGAGATTATTTTTTTTTTCGCTGTCATCTCGACATTTGAAAAAAAAGTTATTCGTAACTTCTTTTGAAAAGAAAGATTTTCATAGATTTAGCTGATTTATTTCTTTGTATTACTTAAAAATAATTGTTATTATTTTGAGAGATTTCAAACAAGTTTTATATAAGTATATAAAGAATCCAGATGTTGGTCTAACAGTTAGAGAAGCATATTTATATTTTTTGGAATTCGTTTGTAGTTTTTGTTAATGAAATATTCTAATCATTTGCATTCAATGCATACTCTGTAGCATCACTAAACTATATAAAAAGTTCGGTCATTTTTCTTTTAGAAATACTTTGAATTTTTAAATATTAGACCAGAATTTAAAATCGAAATGAAAAATGGAATTTATATCAATCTATTTAATTACTACAAGCTTGTTGATTTTTTTTTCTTCGAGCCGATTAAATATTGCTCTGAAATACGTTTAACCTATAATTTTTAGTTAGAAAACAAGTCCAACGTAAGAACGGTCTTTTTTTAATTGTGTCATAACATTACTTCGCTAACTATATTGTTATTCTAAAGCTTTATCTTACTATTATTCTAAATCTGAAACTCTCCCTTAAAATTTTGACCTCAAGCATTTATGAAATTCTGAATCTTGCTTCATATATAACATTCGTACTATACAGCCAGTATGTCTCTATTATGAAGCCCATATTTTACATTTAAATTATCAGTCGGTTTCTACTGTGAAGCAGATGCCAAGGCATAATTGACCAAGTTCATACCGTTGCAATTTAACTGCAACTTGATGGAATTGTATTTAGTTTCCTTCTCCGTAATCGCTTCACTCACACAATAATTAAATGTTCTTTATTATTGTTTTCAAATCATCTTTTCCATAGTAAATTGTTAAGAGATAAGAAGGGTTGAAAAAATGTCAAAGTATTTTACTTCTGACACCTTAAAACTCCTTTTTCTTGCCCGTGTGTGCTTCCTTTTTACGATGAAGGGGAAAAACTGCTAATGGAGTTTCTTTAGTGGGTCAGGATGTAATACGTCCTTCATTAAAGAAGAGTTGACATTTAAGAAGGTCGATAATGACATATAAGAGTGCTAAAAATTTCTTTTCTTTTTTGTCCCTTGCCTTTGGAATGAAGCAGATCTATTATAGTTTCTTGAAAAGATATTTTTTTAACATTAAGGCATATGAATAGAATTTTATTTTACACGTATTTTATGAAATGTACTGAAAATTCACTTATATTTACTAATTGTACTCAACTTAATATTCACTTTTATTTATTACTCGTACTCACTTTATGCTCAATTTTACTTACTACGCGTTCTGACTTAATATTCAATTTTACTTACTACTCATACTCACGTAAAATTCACTTTTACTTACTGTAGTGAAACTTTATGAGCCAGATAACAGCCTCTGGAGAGGAGTGATCACTTTTGTCTAGTGGTTATGTAACGCGGCTATGAACCATCAGGTTACGACTTCGGTCCTCGCTATTACCAAATCACTAAATTACTACTCGTATTCACGTAAAATTCACTTTTACCTTCTATTTTACTCGCTTAAAATTCACTTTTACTTACAATTTTACTCACTTAAATTCACTTTTGCTTACTATTTTACACACTTAAATTCACTTTTATTTATTTAAAATTCATATTTTAAAACATTTGAAAGTTTTATTTCAAGAAACAGATTAAAACTGAAATGTCAAATGTTCATATACAAACAATATATCGACTTAAACATTTGAATGAATTTTTGTTGTTTTCGTAGTTTTAAACAAATTGAACTTTTCATAAAAATCATTTATCGTATAATTTTTTGGTAATACTAATTTATGAGGAAAATTTTCCCCAAACCTGAAAGTACAGTTGTTAAATACATAATTTGAATAAATTTTGAACTAATCGAAATTTTTCCAATTTTAAAATATCTCAATAATTGAGAAAGTGAAACCATTCCTCACAATTCTGAGAATACAGTAAAAGAATTAAGAAACTGAAATAAAATTTACAGCTTAGTCCTCGAGAAAAACGTAATTAATTGAGATCTTTTGTTAAGATTGATCCGAAAATTGGATCAGTTTTCCATTTCACTATATAATAAAACCATAAAACTTTTCCCGGGAAATAATTCCGCCATAATCGATATGAGGAACAATATTTAACTCACGATCTTATATTCCGATAGTGTTAGGTTCCACATAGATCAAATAAATACCAGTTTGAAAGTCGCTGATAGCCATTTTTCTACTGCTGGACAAGGAAAGGTAACCATCCAATACGAAACGTGCTTTCAGCTGCTGCCATCAGTTTGAAAAGAAAGAAGATAAATCTTTTATTCTCTCGATTGCATTTTCTGGAGCTTTACTTTCTTATTTTTTTTCAGCAAGATGAAAAAGTTTGAGGAGTATTTGTCTTGTTGAGTTTCAATCTCTCGTCATTTTTTATTCTCCATTTGATTGATTTGGAGATGTTGCTCAGTTTTTTTTTTCATTTTTTTTTTTTTGCTGATTTCTTTGCGTATGTCTCTTTGGAGCTTTTAACACTTATTTCTAGGTAAATAATTACACGTTGAAACTGCGTTAATTTCGAATGCAATAGAGAAATCATCAGCCTTAGCAGATATACGGTACCTTTTCATTGTATTTTAGAAGTGTTCCCTCTACTGCTTGACTGCAGTGTTAATATGTATCAATTTCTTCAATACTCATGAAATTTATTGTACAGGTTGTTGCAGTGGTAAATCACTATGTTAAAGAAGACAGAATTTCAAATTTTAATATGTGTTTCAGTAATTTTAATTTTAATCAGGAGAATAATCAGCAAGCGGCGATTCTGTTTGAGAAAAAGGAATATTTTGATGAGTATATGAAAAGGCGTAAATACATATATAGAAAAAAAGTGGCGACGTTGAATGATAAATAACGTACCATTTTCAAATAAATTAAGAAGTAATAAAATAATGTTTTTATGGATTCGGCCGTTCTTTTCAAAACTGAATTTTAGCTACATATATAAAAAAAAACTCAATTTACTTTTTAAAATTCCTATACTTGTTTTATTTTTTTATAGATTTGATATGTCCGAGTCAATTTTTTATAGATCTGAAGTTTGAAAAATAAATAAATGTATTCCAGACATTATTTCCGTCTCATAATAAAATATCTGCACATCGAATTATAGCCATTTTATAATTATAAGTTAAAATTCAACAATTATTAGTCTTTCTTTTACGACACAAAGACGTAGAAGGAGTTAACTATTGAAACATTGTATGGACATGCCAAGTAGTGAAGATGTTATAGAAAATATTTGTATCGTTGCTGAAGTTTGATTTTAATTCTGCATTTTTCTTAATAATAATTCTTTCATCCCCAAAAATGCAAAAAAAGCGTTAACAAATCTTTTATAAACACTTATCACATGCAATGGTTTCTAATATTTTTTGGCGCAACTTCTAAATTATTAAAAAATGGATGTAAGCAAGCTCATATTTGAAATAACATTATAAAGAGCTTCACGATATGCCAAATATAAAATATTTATAGTTTAAAGGTAAAATAGTTTTTATTACATCAAACTTAGTGATACTATGATCTAGATAATCGGCAAAACAATGTAACCAATTAAAAAGTTTTAACCTTTAATGTATGCATATACGTAGTTACTTAAATATTTATTGCACTGTAACTATGTGAAAACGAATTTCAAATAAAAATGTTGAGAACTAAAATCAATGAGGATAGAATGATATTTTGAAAAAAATAAAGGAAAAGTGACATTTCTTCAATAATTACACCGAAGTTGAAAAAATATTTAATGTTTAAAACACTAATATATCAAGAATATTTATTATGAAAATAAAGATTTACTAATATTAAGATTTTTATCCATAAAAATCCCCATTAAAGTGAATGATTCAGTTATTCAACATTAATATACAAGAGTTTAAAATAGTTAACATTCAGTTTATTTTTTTAAATTAAAGGTTTAAACATGGAAAATATTTTACTAACAATCTCAGTTATGAAAACTAGCTTACCATTATATGAACAAACTTTTAGTGTAAATATTTTTTCAATCAACGGCATATGAATTCCTTTCAGGAAAAATTCGTTTTTAACCACTTATCGGATAGGTGTAATAAAATACAAAACCAATACCTAAACATGAAATTTATCATACCCAAAGCAGAGCTTAAAATAATAGTTATTTCTCAAAGAATAATTATGATTAATTTAAATACTAATAGCAACTTTAAAACGGCAGTCAAATAAAAGAAATCAACATGAAAAGCATTTATTCAGAGCTCTTATTTGTGGGAATGTTATTCGTAAAAATTACAGGAATTGACACATATTTGTTTAATGGCAAATTTGAGGAAATCTTGTGTTGGAGATGTTAGGACACTTGATGGTAGATATTGATGCATATGTTGGGATATTGATAAATTCATGCGATGAAAGGAATATTGAATGAGTGCCATTTTTATTCATTTTAAAAAGAGGTAATCATTATTTTTTCCTCATTTTGATCATTACTCTCTGGAGAAATTCGATTAAGTTTGAGATGAAATTTACGAATAAAAAGAACGGAGAAAAGAAGAGACGGAATATATTTAATTGGCAAAGGTAAAATAATTTTAATCAGGGCATTGATTGTTTATTTAATGAATACTTGTTTCTCGGTTTATGAGTGTTTCAATATGATTGGAAATCTTGTATGGATCGAAAAAAAACAAACCTCCAAAGAACTTATAGAGCGGTTCAAATATCCAATATTTTCAAGAAACCATTGATTGTAAAGAATGAATTTTCAACAGTTGCTTGTGGAATAAATCTCAGAACCACTTCGGAAAAAGAATTTTATGTTTGTGGTGGTATGTGGATTATAATGATCTGTGCAGGAAGCAACAGGACGAATGTTGTAGGAAACATTTCTTTAATAATCACATTCACACACTAAACAATTACAAACACAAAGACAAGACATTTACGCGCGCGCTTCACAGTTCAGCGTCACATCTCCTTCTCATTACCATCGCAATGCATTATGGGATTACATATGGGATGGCTTAATCAGGTATCGCCATCTAGTATCCAAAAGAGAAGATAAGTGTTATGCAACTGCTACATGTTTGAATTAAATGTGCAGAGAAGCAGCGAAGCTACATCAAATTAAAACAACTGAATAGAAGACTTTAAGTACGGCATTTGCGGAATAGCTAAAATTAGATTTAAAAAATTGAATTCTCTTCAGAAAAATCTCTTCAGTGCATTTATTTATTAATTTGGATATGTAATTTTCATATGTCAACTAATAATTATTCTTCATTAGGTTTAAAAAGATAACTTTTCCGTTTGAGGAATAAGTACCGAATGTGATAACATTCAAATTTTTTGAGTAACTCTAATTATTATCATTTTGCACATAATTATCTTTATGCAATCAGTCTTAACGCATCGAGGATTACGCTTTACAAATGAATCAAAAATTGGATTTCATTAACTTAAATGATTTTGTAAACTTTGATATATTATATCAGGTTATTTCCAATTGTTTCTTTCTCATCGTACTATGAATGAACTTTTCTGGCTGTGTTTGTGCAAATATGCAGGCTTATCTATTAGCCGACTATGTCATCGGTTTCAGTCGGCCCAGAGCTCTTTTACAGTGTTTCGTTTGAGCCATCCCAAAATAGATTTTTCTATATTTGGCGGGATTGGAAAGACGTCATTTTCTACGAGCTCTTTCCTCTAGGTGAAACAATATATTATACGACAAACTGTCATCAACTGGATCAATTAAAAGCTGCTTTAGCAAATAAACGACCAGAATTAATGAACCAACGAGGCTTTGTTTTTCATCATGACAACGCGAGATCACATATTGCATTAATCGTAAAAGAGAAGATCTTACAGTTCGATTGGGAGGTTTTATCATATCTTGAATACTGTCCAGTTCTCGCTCCATCTGATTATTACTTCTTTCTCTCCTTAAAAAATTATCTTCGTGATAGGCGCTTTAAATCCATCAGCGAAATAAAATGCGCGCCTCGAGGATTCGTTATTG
>JAPMOR010065248.1:0-126564 GCA_026543865.1 Argiope aurantia
AGTCACGAATGATAAAAACCGAAAGTTTTTGTAATAACCCAAAAAACTGTTTATCATAAATTCTTCATACATTTTCTTTTATATTTTTCTTTTAAATTGAATAGTTTTTTTCTATTTTTACTTTATGGTAATAAAAATTAAAACTGATGTTATAAAAGAAAATATATTAACAAAATATTATGAATTTTATATAACATAATTACAAGATGTATGTATTAATAATTCAAAGAAAATACTCTTTTTAATACTATCCTTCAAAAGAAAAAAATCTTGACTATGAATTTAAGCAAAATAATTTAGAATATTTTTATTGCACACTTTCATTTAACTTGTCTTATGTAAAAAATAAATAAATAGAAATAGAATTTTGCAGTCGATTTTCACTGTTTCCTGATGTCCGAGTTTTGCAAATTGCATCTTCATGATGACAATATATTATTTTAAATAATGAAATTTTAATAAATTTAACTAAGCATCAATTTTATAACAATAATATATTATTATGGTTAATATATTACAAAATTAAAAAATGAGCAGAAAAAAATATCCTAAATAAAAAAAATCTATTTATTTTAGAACATTCTAAAAGTAACTAATAAAACAGTTCACTTATCTGAAGTAATCTGAATTATCAGAGAAATTAATATATGTTATTAATAAAAGCTACTTGACAACCACTTAGAAAGAACTTGAAATCTATTTAGAAATTGTATGGTCTACTGTTAATTGCATCGTCTAATACTAGATTTTCATTAAATGCATTAATACTAATTTTTTCAAAAGAAAAATAAGCTCATTATAATTATAAATCAAATTCAGCAACTTTGTTACTTACAGATAAAAAAAAAAGGGTGAAAATGTTACAAATTTGTTTCTCATAATTTACATTCCACCAATTAATGCATAAAAAGCTTAAATCAAAATGAGATAAAACGGAAGGATCTTCTTTTTATAAGATTATTTTTCAGTTAAATTTCTGAAAAAATAAATGTTTTCCCCTCTGGAGACGCAATATCAGCCCATACTTATTTTCCGTGCTGCTATTCTTTTCACGCTATAAATTAAATTACAGTTTTTCGTCGTTGTGTTCTTCTTTTCTGATGTGTATTAGATGTGTATTGATCGCAAAGCCATAGAGAATTTCTCGAAATATGAACGAAAATACGCTTCAAAGGAGATTATTTTTCTTTAGATTTTTTCAGACTAATATTTGAGATAAATAGTTAGATCGGAATTAACGCTAAATAAATCATCATGATATATTTTTACTTGTAAATACAGAGTACGGAGAAGTAATAGTTTGATTAACGATAATTCATTATTTTATGTGTTTTTTTATTGATCCAAGTTTGTACATAAAAAAATTGCTTAAATTAAAATTAATTGAATTATCTATGAAATTCTACTGAAACGATGACATCATAAGGAAACGGAATTTTCTGGTTATAGTCAATTTATAAAGCAATCGTTAAATAATATTTGGAATACGAATAAGGGACTTTATGGTGATATTAATTTTTATTTATTGATTAATGAAATTTTTCTTACCGCGACAAAGAATTTATTTTTACATTCTTACATCTAATATTCCAATCTCCGAGGTTTTTCTTTTTATTTTAACCTGCTTTTATTCAGTTTACCTTATGTCATGCTTGTAAAAATGTTATTTTGTGATCTGTTTACCACTCACTAAAACTTTCTTTCACTTTTATCTATTCTCAATTATAATGCACTTTAAAAAATATTTTGAGTGTTTTTGTATGTTTATAGATTCAGAAGATTCAATTGCAATTAGGCGATTTAATAAGCTGACTACTGAATTAAATCTAAAATTAATTTCTTGAATCCATAGTATTTTTAAAAAAATATATTATAAATAAAAGATTAAAAAGTAAAAAAAAATCATTAAAATAAAAAAATCATCTTGTATTTAGCACTCTAATGGAAATGTGATTATTATAAACTATTATTAATTTATTAAATCTATTTTGGTTTGATTATAAAGTCTAGGGCTTTATTAAATAGTTTTTTTAAAATAAATTTTAAAAAAATATTCTTCTTACTGTAATGAAGCGAATAATTATTTATTATATGTGTAAGCTGTAATATCGTTGACAAATAAAATGGTTTGGAATAACTGAAACTTGATTCCTGTATTATGTAAAAGTATAAAATGATAATATCCATATTTATCGTATTAACCTATATTTGAACAGCCGGAAAGACAGACTTCCTTCGAACGAATTTTACTAAAAATTTGATAGATGTCTTGAAAATTGGTGTACAGAATGTATACCAAATTTCATTTGTCATCTCAAAGGTTTTTCAGTTACCTTTATCACGGACTGATATATGAGCAGACGAACATAATGCCAAAAATTTTTTTCGAACTCGTTGGGTCTGAAACTTGGAGATTTGTCAAAATCTGTAGCTTGATTATTTTGGTGATTACAAAACTTTCTCTATACTTCTTATATAGAAAGTAAAAAGTAGAAAATAGTTTTTAAAAAATTGAGATTTTATGACTATCGATTCAGGAAAAAATCGATATAAGAACTTCCGTTGTTATAAAGAATAGGAGCATTGCTGTTGATAGGACGTAGAGTTGAGTATAGTTAATGGTTATCTTTCCCTTCCATAATTGCCTCATAAATCTCATCTAGGCGCCTAAGGAAAAAACTTAGAGTAACTTTTCAAAAACTGTTTAGAATAAAATGAAATTTCTTTGGATGCATAATTAATTTTTTTACTAAAAAAACTGACGAAATTTTGCGATTTCTAGTTATAAAGATTGAATATAAGGTTTGTTTGTTGTTGCTTATTCCCCTTGGGTTGAGCACCAATTGAAATCAAGTTCCAGGAGATCGGTGAAAGAGGGGTACGGAACTTCAGGGTAAAAGCCCCTGAGCACCCGAAGGCAGAAATCTGATTTTAGCTCATATGAAGATGCCATTCACACACTCACATGCACAACCCCTTTTCACAGGGGGGCTCTTTCACACACCTCACAGATAGAACACAGTGTAAAGAACAACCATGCCCGAACCAGGACGCAAGATCACGGGGAGGACGCGCTACCCCTATGCCAGGACGCCGGCTATATAAAGGTTAGTTTAGAAAATGGGGAGAGGAAATTGTTTTCTTATAAATTTTCTTCAGAGCCTGAATTTTCCGTAATGATAATCTTCTGTTGATTAAGTTTGCTTAAGTCTTCACTTTTTCAAAATTTGCTCTCCCTAACAATATAGGAATCCTCTATAAATTTCAGATACAATCCATTTAAATGTTACAATGATAATCCATCCCCCAAACGTATTGCGAAAACTGTTCACTTCTGTGTAATCTATTCAAATAAACTATTACAATTTACTGCTGAATGTGAAGCATCCTTCCGTCTAACAAGATTTTAACCATTACTTACGCGAAAAGTCGGGATGCTTAGGTCAACTATTAAAATTCTGTGTTCAATTTATCCAACTAAGATGCTTTACATCATTAAATGGAATTCCACTCTCAAATAAACGCTCGCATTTAATGCATGCAAAACGTGCGTGGGCATTAATTAATTTACTGTAAGATGCAACAGTGTGATTAAAAACACTTTTGCAGTCCTTTCTGAATTTCCAACGTCTGTGACTTAATGGCATTAAATATTCTCTAATCCTTTTTCATTACTGTTCCGCACATTTCCTCAACAGTACCCTTTAATAGCGCAGAAATTCAATTTGTCCGGATGCAGTGTTTAAAATTTTGAGATCTCTGATCTAATTTTCTATCTAATGCTGTTTACGACGCCTCCTCTCATTTGTTCTGGGTGCATTCATTTATGAAATGCGCTGTTTAACAAAGCGCCCGCTGCAGTTGGAGGAGATTTTAATTTTCTAGAGAGCAGTTATTATTGTCGCGCTGTTTGCAAATAATGAAGTTAAGGGTTTTCGCTAAAAGGTACAGATGCGTTTTGCTTAAAGGAGAAAAACAAACAACGATACTTTGTTTACAGTTTTTGATAAAGAATGTTCCACTAAAAATGAACTTCAACTAATTCATTCTCCTGTGTTAATTGTTTCTGGTTTTCAAATGATCAAAGCTTGCTGGATATCCTCATCGCATTATTAATGACAACTTAACAAGTCCCTTGTGCATCATTTATAGGGAACCTCAAAATGGATCCCTTGACGACAGAAGATTATACCTCTCATATAATAAGGAAGTAAATATTTGAATACAGTTCAGAAGAAAGTTTAATGTTTTATTTCCTCACGTAATAAATATTCTGTGTGATTAGTTTTGGTACCCAGTTTTTGAAATTAAATATTCTTTGTATTTTAAAGTTAATTGTTTTTATAAGGTTTCACTCATGATTAGCGACTGGTTAGGGTTATCCAACTATTTCAAAAACACACAAGCAAATAAATTGTTACCCATAGAGACATTCGCATATTTTGTCTGAGTGGATATTTAAACATTTGTTAACATATTTACTAGACAATATATTCTCTATTAAAGCAAATTCAGTAATACAAAGAGTTTTCTAACTTAATAATTTCCATGTACGTGCTCATTCTTCCCTATATTGGTGAAACTGATTAAAAGCAAAATAGGTACTGCACAATAATATTTTATGTTTAATTAATTAATACAAATTGAATCAATTATTATAAATTATCATATATTGTGTTAATTAATATAATATTGAATTGATATTCCATTAAGAACGGACTTCTAGTGCCGGGGTACCCTGGTTGGTAGGGCGTTGAATTCGCATCTCTAAGGTTGTGAGTTCGAACCTTGCAAGCCGAAGACTCTCCGCTGCACATGTTGGTTGGTGCGCGCATAAATCTCTCGTTCACACAAAGTCCCCCAAGTAGAGACAATGCCACTGGGGGTAGTGAATCAGAAGTGATTGTTCTCTGATTCAAGTCTAAATTACCATCTGTGAATGAAATATATGAATTAAGACAGCCTTGTGAAAAAGGCTGTGACGCTTGAGTAGCAGAGGTGTACTCTTGGCCCAGGATGGCGCTGCTGAAACAAGAGACGCTAAAACTCGGCTTAAAATTGCTGACTTCGTCATCGGGTTTGTCTACGACGCGTACCATAAGCACAAACAACAGAAAGGAATCTTCAAGACATTAGAGGATCTTTAAGTATTGAGAAGCCTGCCTTTGAAGAAAAAGGATATCTATTCTCAATAAAACCGGATACAGCTGAAAGATGCAACTTTTCAATATTTTTCTACGTTTATTTCTGAACCACTACAAAGCAAGTCCTGCTCATTGAATGGTAGCATTAGCATGCATAAGACATTCTTTGCACGAAGAGGAAAAGTGCAATGTTCAGGACAGAGATATTCGACAAGAATGTTCATGTACACGGAGGATGATATTCTGTATCCCAGAAACAAGAAAAACAGAACATGCGACTCTATGCTTGGCTAGAATCGCATGATCCCCTAGATTACGTCTCTTACCTTCATTCTCACATTTTAGTGGGTTTCCAATTCGTTGGTCCATGTCAGCATCTTCTCAAGCTGCATTTAGTATTTAATAATTTAAATTCAAAATGGGAAGTAACAAAGTTCTTATTAGTTTAATTATTGAGTGCAGTTTTTAATGGATTTGTTTCAGAAATTTACATGCCCTTATTTACAGCATTATATTCTTTGTAGAACTTGCATGATTCAAAAGATTTCACCTGTTACCTGCATTTCCATACATTTTCATGGGTTTCTAATTTGCAGGACAATGTCATTATCTTCCCAAGCTGCATTTAGTATCAAGAAATTAAGATTCAAAATGGAAAGTAACGAAGCCTTATTAGTTTAGTTATTCAATGCAACTTTTAATAGATTTGTTTAGGAATTACATCAAAAACTTGCATACTCTTAAATCAGAGCAAGGGTTTATTTCGTTTCGATATAATTTTTATGAATGAAAGGCACTTCTGAAAATAAACCTGTCTAGAAGAAGAATTCTTTAGAATTGATACAAGTTATAAAGACCTACCATGCACGCAGTATCCAATTCAATGCTTTCTTCCCGCACGGAATTTTTGTAAATAAGGGTTTCTTTATTGCTATTTGAATTTCACAATCTATTTATATAAAAGCGAGATTTTAATGCTTCCGTACTGAGACTAAAAACACAAAGGATATAAGGATTTCTGCATAATTAATTATGCATACATCATTTTAATGAATTTCTAAGTGGCAATGTTGTCTAATAATAATTTCTACAAAAATGTATCCATATTTCTCTTAAAATGTTAATACCAGTTCAATTTCTATTGGTACTAAAATTTTTGCATAAATTATATGTCGTTTTGCCCTTTCCAAAATTATGATAATCATTCTTAAATGTACATTATAGTAAATAATACATCTAATTTGAAGAATTTAAATACTGAAAGTGAAAGTAAATAGATTGTGGCAAATAAATATTAAAAATTTCTTCGAATATTTGCATGAACAAGATAATCTATTCTGATTAAAACATTGAAATACATGTAGATAACTTCTAAAAATTTATAAAAAAGAGATGACATTTAAAAATTAATAATTCTTTATACATTATATATATTTTTTTGTTATATATAAAGTGGAGAATAACATTTTTATTTATTTAGACTCTTTAAATATTCATAAAGGCGTTTTGAAATGAAAAAAAGGAAGAGTGCATTTTTTCTTTAAAGACAGAATACCTTGCACCTCTTACTACAGAAAACTCCATAATAAAGCTACTTTTTATGCTTCTTTTCCAAATTTATGAACATTTTTTTCAACCGTGATTAAATTAAAGTGGCCAAAGTAACGCATCCACACGTTTCACCGTATAATTTATGCATTTGATATAAATGGAAGCCACTGTGGTCATAATGATATAAGTTCTTTCAGTATATTTTAGTTTCAAAAACCTGTTTCCAAAAATGTGAATAGAAACATGTTGTGAAAAGTTTGCGTGTATACTAAAAATGAAGTCGAAATCATGATAATTTTTTATGTTTGTGTTTGGGCTATCAAAAGAAAACAAATGATTTGCATTTTTATTCCTGTCCAAGCAAACGTATGTTATCAAATTGCACTATTTAAAGCTTTAAAATCTGTTATAAAAACTGTCATATACACAGTCCAGTCATATCAATGTGACCACCGTCTACTTTTGACATCAACGTTAATTAGCCAATCGTAGAAGGCACATGTTAACAACAAATTTGGTGGATATATAAAGTGTGTTGTAGGCATTTGGAAAACATTTTGTCCTCCTTGAAATACAAAAAGCCTTTGATCGAATGTGGATAAACGGACTTCTTTACAAGATGATCCAAAATCAGTTTCAGGCTATCTGATAAACATCATGAGGAGTTCTACCTCACTGGCAGATCATTTAAAGTCAGGGTACAACGCGAATCTTCAGATACGAAAACAGTAAATGCAGGTGTACCACAGAGCTCCAAGCTAGGCCCGGTACTGTTCTCCATTTACATAAACGACTTGCCTAAGCTATTCAACACTATATTATGCTTATTCGCAGATGACACGGGGATACTAGCCAAAAATAAAAACACCAATGATGTACACATCGCGCTCAATAGACACCTAAAAAATTAGAGGAATGGTTCCAGAAATGGAAAATTGAAATCAACGCCTCTAAAGCGGAAGCAGTCATGTTTCACAAGGGTCGGCAGTAACCAACCGTAAATTAAGATTAAAAATAATCTCGTTCCGTGGTCTCAGGATGCAAAATACTTAGCAGTAATTCTCGACAGGAAGCTTACTTGGAAAAATCACTTTTTATTTATTAAAGATAAGTTCCGAGCTCTATCACGTAAATTTTACCATGAAAATGCTTATTTGTACAGCCTATTTGAATCCAGTACTCATGTATGCTTGCCCCGTATGGGGTTATGCAGCTAAAAGTAATCTAAAAATCCTCCTCCAACAACATAATAGAATAATAAGAAATATCTGTAACTCAACCTGGTACATGAGAACGGTGGACCTAACCAAAGCATTAAATTATAATTCCTTTTTCGAAACAGTTCAGAAGCTCTCAATAGAATGGACAATAGTGATAATGAAGCAGTCAAAAATATCAACAAATACTCCCCCAATATTAAAATTAAAAGACCCAGAAATATCACCATCACGCAATAGTCCATACCAAAGTCTAAAGTTTTCATGTATCAGTTACTCCTACATATGCAATAATCTAACTCCTCATTGGTCAGCAACAAACAATAGTTTATACGCAGCAAAAAAACACCCTAAACCGTAAACTGCTACACTCCTCTCTAGTCTGCACACGGCACTCCAAGAATGCTCCCTCACCACTACCCCACCAGGACGAAGCGTTCTCACTGGATGAGAGATGGACCCACTCCCCTACCCATGCCTTAAACACAGGATCAGACCGAATAGAAGTCCATTTCCACTACAACTCAGAAAAGGGCACATCCGCCGTCAGGACTGTATTCTGCAAGTGAAGGAGATAGTCTCGTGAAAGAGGCGAAGGCTCCATAAAACTCGTAAATTCGGAAAATATTTCAGTTCTTGCAATCATGCAGAAAAGGAGCGATTTATCTGTCTTCCAAAAGGGCAAAATCATTGGCTTTTGGGCCAAGAGTAGAATCATTTCTGAAAAGGCTAATTTTCTAAACTGTTCGTGAGCCGCGGTGGTAAAAGGATACCATGCATGGCAAAATAGCACTATCCAAAATAAGCGACGTGGCAAATGTGGTGCACTATGGATTATAAATGGCATGTGTGAACGAATGCTGCGGAGATGCGTTCGGACGAATAGAAGTGCAACAGCTGAGCATCTCACCGCCCAGATGAACCAAGGGGTTTCCAATAGTGTCTCTACAACGACTGTGTCAGC
The DNA here is from genome assembly GCA_026543865.1 of Argiope aurantia. Taxonomy (NCBI): domain Eukaryota; kingdom Metazoa; phylum Arthropoda; class Arachnida; order Araneae; family Araneidae; genus Argiope; species Argiope aurantia. Next base: position 8,877 of record JAPMOR010065248.1, read on the forward strand.
GAACATTGCTGCGTATGGGCCTCTTCAGTACACGCCTGGTTAATGCACTTATGCTAACTGCTGTTCATTGGTGACCGCAACTGGACTTCCACTGAGTGGAGACAGGTGACTTTTTCCGATGAATCGCGTTTTACGCTCCATGGGACAGATGGAAATTGGCTTATACGGCGTGAAATGTCTGAAAGAAAGCACCCTGCAACAATTGCCGGAAGGGTCCAAGCTAGAGGAGGAAGCATTATGGTCTGGGGAATATTTTCGTGGCATTGTCTGGGTGCACTCATCATTGTAGAAGGCAAGATTAATTAACACAAGTATGCATCTGTCCTTGCGGACCATGTTCACCCCTACACGCGAATTGTTTTTCCTCAGGATGATGGCATATACCAGCAGGACAATGCGACGTGTCATAAAGCTCGCAGTGTACCTGCGTGGTTCGAAGAGAACCAGGATGAGATTACCGTACTCCCTTGGCCAGCACATTCCCCGGACTTGAACCCAATTGAGAATCTCTGGGACCACCTCGATTCGCACCATGGATCCTCACCTGTGTAACCTAGAGCAGCTGACCCCGACACTGGAATTGGCATTCCAGTGAACACCTTCAGGAATCTAATTGACTCTCTCCCTGCCCGTCTCGCAGCTATCCGCTCTGCGAAAGGTCTTTGTTCTGGATTTTGACAGATGGTCCCATTAATGTGATTGGACTATGTATGACAACCCTTTAATCGGCCAGATCAATATAGCGGAACTTTCACCGATGTAAATTTAAACTCGAAATTTAGTTCCAAGAGATTTAAAAAGTTGTGTAATGTATCAGTGAAAAACAGGTGCCGGCCTGGTGGATGTAAAACAATTCTGCTCTTGGCAGAATCCTTCTTAATTGGAACGAAATTATCGAATATTACTGGTAATGAGGAAGGATAATGAAGATATTGAAGGACGTAAAGATGAGCAGCAGAGCAAGAAATTTACGTATGAGGATGCCGAAAAAAGATTGCAAACTTTTAAAAGCAATATCAGTCTATGACCAATATCAGGATAAGATTTTATGAAGTTTCATTGTGCAAACAGTGCATTTTTGAAACCCCAGCAACAATCTACTAATCAGGCAGGTATTCGGAAAGGCTACTTTGCTATCGATTAAGATATATCTTGCTGCATTTATTACATACACTAAAATGGATAAAGTAGAAGAATCATTCGATAGATAATTATAAAAATAAACCATTTAAATGCCTGTTTTTCGGAAATTCGGCCATTTTTCAAATATTACAACTTTTTACTCCTTATATATTTTAGCTATGGCAATAAAAAAATTATTAACTATTTGGATCCCTTTGCATGATTAATAGATTTACTGAACTTTAGATAGTGGAATAAGAAAAGAAAGGATGGAACATATATAGCTGAAAACTAAAAGTCCTTCATATTACTAACTCCCAGATTTCCCATTATTACAAACAAACCCTCTACACTGTGTTTACAGACAAAAAAAAGTTGAAATGATTTGATTTCAGAAAATGAAATTAAAAAAAAATTAGTATCCCGTATGCTTTTACAGAATACATTTATTAATGCTACATGCATTTACAGAATAATAAAGAAAGTCTCGACCTTCTCTCAATAAGAAATAAACTTCATTTTAAACACTTTCAAAATCGGAGGAAAAAAAGTTATTGACAACTCAGAAATGTATTTCAAAATTTCTTTTCTAGAAAAAAACATTTTACAATAATTTCATTTGCTATTCTTCACAAAGAAAGTTATTCGAAATTCTATAACCGAGACATAGACTAGACATTGAAGGAAATATTTTATATAACTTAGTGTTTCGTATTATCTTTCAAACGCAATTTTTCTTGGACTTTATAAGTTTATTTATATTCGCATCCTAACAGGACAGCCTTGCTCCAACTCATACATTCGAATGCAATCTAATTCGAAGTATATTTGGAGCATAAAATCCCAAATAGAAAATATAATCATAGGCATTTTATTTGAACAAACTCTACCAAGAAATAATGCGTAGCATCAAAGAATGAATTCGGAATAATGTGAGTTGTAGATTATGATAGACAATACCGACTTAGAATACTGATACTTTTGTTATGAATGTACACAATAATAAGAAAACAACAAAAATAATGCATTTTTCCATCTAAAAATATTTTTATTTTATTGCCTTCTTTTTAAATCGGAGCTAATAAATTGTTATAAGTAATTTTTAAAGCATTTTTTTAATAATGAAGTTTTTTTTGGGGGGGGGATTCAATTTATCCTGGGTTGCAAAAATGCTTTGAAAAGGTTCTTCCAAAATAAAAATTAAAAAGTTAAATTTTAAAACTATGCCGAGAATTTCATCCTTCTGTCTTGTTGCGGTTTTGAGTTAACCCGTTTAAGGTCAGATATAATTCCAAAAATGTTTCTTTACGATTCCAGGAAGTCTGAAATAGGAACATTTATCGACATATCGATGGCGAATTTTTTGTCGATTACATTACTTTTTATTTTTTGATGTAAGAGAAACATTATGCTTGATATATGAAAAGACAAATATAATAATTAAGAAAAGGAGTTGAGTAGTTACATTTAAATTGTTTCATCAATCAATAATTACACTAAAAATCTATTTACATCAAGTTTGAACTTAACAGTCATACGAGATTACTCGTTTTTCTTATTTTGTGTTTTGTTGTTAAGTAATAGGAAGAAATATAATGTAACAACGGTTATGTAAATAAGATACAATGAATTTTCAGCATATTGCTCCATTAACAAAGTTGTTTAGGTAATTTTAAAACACAAAATGCTTTCTATAGCACGGATAATGCATTTTGATAATGACGGCAGCAATTTCATTAATAGAGAATTTTCGCTGTTGCCAGATAATATTGTATTTTCTATTTGAGAATAAATTTTTTTCAACTAAATAAATCATCTGCAGAATTCAAATTAAGTTATTTTCTTTTGTTTCATACAATATAAATCGCTCTGTATATGTACTTTCTTATTTATTTAAGCTGTGATAAATTTCATTTGTAATGTGCGGAAATTTCTATTAATACAGTTCATTAAATTATTTTTCATAAATACATAATTTTTATTAATTTTCTAATTTTTACTAATTTATAACATTTATTACATTTTTTTCAAAAAGGAGGTAATATGGTTTCCGGGTGAAAGAATCACAAAGGAGATAAAAAAAATTAACAAAATATAGCATGTAGTTTGGTGGTGGGCGTTATTTTGGCAGGTCTGCCATTGACATAGGATCATTTTTATAAAATTCTAAAAATACAGCAAATGCTAAGAACTTGCCTTTCGAAGGGATATACGATCTCATGCCATATTTCTTGCAATAAATTCTTGTGCTATTGTGAATTTGCATCCATTTCTTTTGCATAATTAATTAGAAATTAGCTCTCTGCTCTCTACGGAGATCAGCCACCACATCTACGATATTAATTTGCAAAAATTATTTATCTTGATGGTCTTGTCGATTGTTTGTCTTCTCGATCACTTACCTAGAATTCTAGGCCATCCTCTAGTGCTAGTAAAATCTAGGACTGAAAAAAAATGACTTCTTTTTCAAACAGAAAATGCCTGCCAGTTGTTTGCGCACTGAATAGGAAAACCAAAAATGGCGTCTCTGACTTGGTTAAGAAATTGCTTATTTTTTTAATAATCGAGTGTTTCTTAACCACCACTGCTTTTAAGAGTCTTTCTTATATTTATATTTGCATCATTTCACAATGTATTTCAAGAGTTTCTATCTTGGATGTGACTTCCTTGTAAACACTAGTTGGAAGAAAGTGTTTGAACACAGCTTAGGTGATAAAATTTTGCTCACGCGCGCAAAAGTTACTGTTTGTGACTATCCATAGACATCGTACGGATAACATATAAGCGATCACGTGGAATTATCTCATTAAAAATTTATATAAAGGAGGTATTCAGATAAACTGAGGGTTCATTTTCATTTAATTTTTGAAGGGGAACGTCAGAAATAGTTCCCAAAGATTTAGATGACTGCTTGTGGAATTGGATAATTTTCACACTTTAAGCATTTACATTAATTTCTTTATAGGCTCAATATTCTGCATATCCATCGCATATGTAAGTGATGATAAAAGAATCTAAAGGTACACAAGAGCGGATGTAATGACATTCGTGGCTATGAATTGGCTTTGTGGTGATCCCGCTTTCATCAAGCTGACCTCGCGGTTTAAGTTGTGTCGTGCTAGCAGATTAATCATGCAATGCACTAGCCATGTATTGTTTTCTGTGTTTGCGAGATTTATGTCGGGTTTACACTCAGCCAGTTATAAGACGGCAAGTAGTCAGCGCATGCGTAGAAAGGAACTGATTTATGTTCACCACAATTTTATAAGATAGATTCAGGTATTCCATGCTTGACTATAAATTGTCATTTTCTTTTCGAGGTGAGGTTTTCTTTTTCACCACGTATCGTATTAAAATGATGTGTTCACGCGAATGTCGCTTAACGCCAAACTTGGCGATCTTAAAATGACGGCAACCCCTTTACCCGCCCTTCCGGTCGAGTCTTTCAGGGGTTCATTAGAACATTGACCCGCATCGGCTCCCCAGCCCCCACAGAAGCTGAAAACAACTTCAGTTTGTAAGGCTTAACAAAGCTAACCGCAATCAGCCATGTATTATATGATCTACTCACCGCAAAAGGAGTGTATATAGTGTAAATAAAGAAGTTTAAACAAAAGTACAGTCCACTGCTCACTTCGAATCAATATGATGGATATTTACACAAAGAAACATAGTAAAAAAAAATTAATATACTTAAATTTGGAAAACTATAAAAAAAAGTGGCAAATAAAATGAAAAAAGAAACATAACCTCACATCAGAAAGAGCAAAAAATGTTGAAATTAATGTACAAAAAGTGATCAATTTTTTTACTCAAAAAAAAAACAAAAAAAAAAAAAAACCCACCGAATTTTACAAACGCATGCGCAGTAAGAAAAAATACAATACAGCGGCTTGTAGTTGTCCCGTCGGGGCAATTACTTGCCATTGACCGAATAGCCTTTTTCAGCTTTTCTACGCATGCGTTGTCTACTTGCCGTCTTGTAACTGGTGTAATACATATATAATGCCAGTGTAAATCTGGCATTATATATGTATTTGCTATATATTATATTAATAGAAAAAATCTTTTTCTTAATATATTTTTAAATAAAAAGGTTATTTTTTACACCGTTGCTGAATTGAATATGCGGACAACCATCCATAGCTTCATAATGGTGGGCGGGAGAAGAATCGCCACATGGTTGTTGTTTAGATGAAACAAGACAATTGTACAAAGCATTTATAAAGTATGTAAATAAATCTTATAGCCTTCTTCGACATAGTGTTCAAATTGTTTTTCTTCGAATTATTGCTCTTAAGGAAGATCCCCGCCATTTGTAACCAAGGCAACTGCTAAATATTATACCTAGCCAATGTATTTAAAATGACGCTGTTGTAACTGACGTGGCATTATATATGACATAAGAAGTGAAGATAATGCATGAATTTGAATCTGGTTTAGTTTAGTTTAGTTATATTAGTGTCCCGTTTGAAGCAACACTAGGGCTATTTTGGGACGGACCTCGTAATTTTGAACCGCAGTCAGATGACGAGGACGCGATCAGGTGAGGGGTGCGACGAACTGGCACCCCCCTCTCCCCACCACACCACACCAGCGGGAGGACGTTTGGTCAGGACGGATTTAACGTGCAACAGACCCCCTTACACGACTTTTCTTCGGTAGAATCGGGTCTCGAACTTGAAACCCTCCGGTTCCGAAGCCGAGACCTTACCAACAGGCCACCACGGTCCCAAATTTGAATCTGGAGTGAAAACGCCGTGTGGCGGTAAATTGAAATGGCATAGAATTTTGAGAATAGTGTACACCCAATCATTTATATATCGAACAAAACAGCAATCAATTTGAATTATCTTATATATCGATTGTCATGAAAATTAAATTCTTATAATTATCATCTTAAAAATAAAATAAAATGGAGCATCCTTTCCGGTCAACATGCTACTCCAAAACTGATCTTCTGCAGGATTATATATTTCATACATTAGACAGATGCAACGGTTAATAATCTTTTAGGACACTAAAAAAAAAAGAATTCATGTAAACAGTTGTCCTTGGAAGATTCAATAAAAAATTTCAGAAATGCTCGACTATTTTATTCCCATATTTTCAGAAACATAAAGCTTATTTTTAATATTTTCGAACGGATATTTCTTTTAATAAAATAACGAAACGAGTGAATATTAAAACAAGATATTATTTAACAAAATTGTTTAAAAATATTTTTCTTTCTCAGATAGGTCATATTTCTATATCTTAGGAAGAACCAATCCTTGATGATTTAAGAACAATTCATTAACATCTATGAATATTTATAAGTTTTGGCTTTTAATTTATTTTATGTTAAAAGAGATTAACTTACATAGAAGATGTGATTAAGATGTGACACATTTCTTGTAAGATATAAAATTAATCAAGTGATGTTACTTGAAAATTTAAAAAAAGGAAATATTCACTATGATATAGAAATTAATCTTTTGATGTCATTTTATGAAATACTTTAATACTAAGTAATCTCAAATTTTATGTATGTAAGTAAAAATTGCTGATTTTTCTTGAATGAAAAACAAAAAAATCTTCTTTAAAGTAAGGTTTATCGCGAGTTTAAGGAGCTTCCTTAAGTGCACTGGTCATCTATTATATGACTGAATCTAGATTGATAGCTTCTTTGTTGTTTTCTTGCATATTTCACAATCAAATCAAGCCAGAAAAGAAATCGCAATACACGTTGCTGGGATAAAAGGCTTGTGGCTTTCCGTAAAGAAATATCTCTTGATAGCTAAAATCTCAAAGGATTTAGTAAATTCCATCCTGAAGGCTTATTAAAAAAAGTCAGGCATCACAAATTAAATTAGTTTCGAATTTCATCACGCTGTAGCAGTTGCATTATTCTATCTTCTCTTTTGGATAATAGATGGTGTTGCCTGATTAGGTACACATCCCACAGTGCATTGAGATTGTTATTATAAGAAGATGAGATGCTATTTTGTTTAGGTGCGCGCGTTAATGTCTTGTCTTGTCTTTGTGTTTGTGTTTGTTTTGTGTGAAATGTGATCCTTAAAGAAATGTTCCCGAAAACACACTTTTTGCTCCCACTGCACGGATAATAATGATCTTCATTCCACCACGACACCAATTTTTACACACTTCTAGTTGATTTGAATTGTTCTGACTCTCATTTTTTTGGATAAAATTTTGTAATTTATTTTACGTTCTAATTTCGGAAATTTGCTCTGGATGACAATACACTCTTTTAACATTATCAGAACTTAATTATCAAAAAATTCAAATGAAGCGATAATTATCCATTAACTGATTTGGTAAATTAGATTTCGACTGCCAAAGTTTTGTCTCCTAGCAGCTTTGCTAGAAAAATATTGATTTCAAGATGCCAGAGTATTTATAACAATGAATTTTAAATTGATTTCTAAAATGTAGAAAATAAATTAAAGAAGTTTCACTTGTCAGTAAACTAATATGGTTTTTTAAAAAAACAGCTTGTATAAAATTTGTCCATGTGGCAGAATGATTTTTTTTTTGTCTAAGGAATAAATTATCCATTTCAAATTTATTTAATATTTAAATTTTTAAAATTAAGGATTCAAGACATAAAACTTTTACATGATGCATATCATTATGGTTTCCCAGAAACCTAGCGGGAAGGAATCCTCGAAATTTTTTCACACATTCACACATAAAAATATTATATATCTATTCTCGTATAAAACTGTGGACATTGGAATTTCTTACATGTCACTGGTGAATGATAAATACGAAATATTTGGTTTAAATATAGAGCACAATATTTTGGGATTAATTGCTGGCATGCGGATAAAAAAAAAGTATTAGAAAATTGAATAAGTATTTCGAACATCTTCTTTCTTAAATCTAAATTAGACTTATAAAACAATTGTAGTTAAAAGATCACATGTCAACTTTGATTTATTTAAGTTATTGTGTTTTTGAGTTATTGCGTTTACATGAAGTATTAGATCTGTGGTGAAAGCTTATAAGCCAGTTAACAGCTATGTTACACGGGCAATTGCTTTTGTATTGTGATCATGTTACTGGGCTGAGAACCACAAGGTCCCAGGTTCTATCCTCGCTCATAACATCCCGCCACAGATCCAAAAATTGTAACATTGCAAGCTATTGCGTTACATTTACAGAAAAAAAAGTGCTCTTTATACATTAGATTTCTTTCACGCTTGTAAAGATGGAATTTCTAATTAATTTTTCAATCGCTTCTCGATATAATTCAGATTTTGTGTTCTCAATGGCAAAACAATAACTCCAATTTAAATAACTTCAGTTCATTAATTTCTCTGAATTTCATTTCCATATACGTGGCATCATTTGTTAATGAATATTCAAAAAGTAATTTCAGAATTCTACAGTATTTTAAGCAAAGAATTTTGAAGCATACAAGTGATAAAAATATAATAAATAAATAAAATATTGCCGCATTGAAAAGAGGTAGCCGACACTCCATGGCCGAATCGCCATAGTTCTGATCTCATAATCAAGAAATCATAAGTTCGATTTTCTATAGAGACAATGCCATTCACGGTTTGCATAAATATTTATTTCCTTGATTTTATGTTTTCCTTTATTTCAAGTTCCAGAAGATTCTGGACCTTTCTTTAGTTCACCAGTTAAGTGTTCTGCACTTTTCTTACTGCCTCCAGAAAAGTATTCTGGAACAGGCCGCAGTGGCCTGGTGGTAAGGTCTCGGTTTCGGAACCGGAGGGTCCGTCAGGGCCAAACGTCCTCCCGTTGGTGTGGTGTGGAGAGAGGGGTGTAGCTCAGGTGCCGTCCTCGTCATCTGATCGCGGTTCAAAATTACGAGGTCCCAAAATAGCCCAAGTGTTGCTTCAAACGGGACGTTAATATAACTAAACCAACCTGGAACTTTCCCTGTTAGTATAAAAGCAGAAGATTTGTCAGTCACTGTGTTCTCAGTTCAGAGTTGAGTTAAGAAATTTTTTTAGTTCTACTTCCTGTGTGTGTCATTGCGTTCCACACTAAATTACCTACGTGACAATATTTACTTTTTAATGCACTAATAAAGGAATTTTTAAAACATGAATCATTGTAAAATTATTAAATATTTTAAAGAACTCCAACTGAAAATAAAATAATTATTTTATGAATTTAATCATACAATTTAAATTAGATAAAAGTGGCCTCCAAAAGTTAAGAAAACAAAAGGAGTTATATGAATGATGTTGGGTCACATTATCTAAATTAAAGGAAAGAAAAATATCAATCACTTGTTTTTTGAAGAAACTGTTATTTTTATAAAATGCATCGAAAACTATGATTATATTTTTTTCGTAATTTATTAATAGCTTCTATGAATGCTGGCTTGACTTCAAGTGCATCTACGAAGATACTTTCGGAAATTCCTCAGATAAGCGGTTTATTTATGATCGTTAAGATGAAGGATGACTAAGTGGATGGAAACAGATTTTGATGGAAGCTGATACTACTTGAAGGATTAATGTACTTATAGGGTGGGGAAGATCACTTTCAAGAACACCTGATCCAAGTCACCTACGTGTAACAACACCTGGACAAGGCTTCCAGCCCAAAGGAGGAATACCAGTACTGTGCATCAGCATGTTTCAGATCGTTCCAGTGCGGAATACCAGTTCCTAAGGCATGTAGATCGCCTTCACAATCAAGGGTTGTATGCAGAAAACCACTTGTGACTCTTAACTGATGATAGCTGACCTGTTTACATTAGGTAAGAGAGTACGTTACTGAGAGCAGATAGGAATAGTCATCTTGCTCTTCACAGATTAGCGCGGATTTACTCTGGAAAGTGATCGTGCTCAAATGGACAGACGCCAAATACCGTCCATTTGACATAGTCATAGAGGAAATAGAATCATGGTTTGGATTGGAACTTTCTGGTTGTCACTTCGTGGCCTTCATAGAATAACTCTCACGGTTGTCAGAGATAGAAGTGCGAGAATCCCCAATGTGTCACACCACATTATGACGATACTGACGAAAAGTTCATCCCAAAGAACGGCATGTTTCGACTCTACTGAGTTAAGGAATATCTTAAATATTATTGTTGAAGGCGAATGAAAAAGTTCGCTTAATCCCCGGTTCTTAATCCGTTAGAGCAGTTTTGGCATTATCTAGGAGGACAAGTGGGTACTTCAGGTACTCCTCCGAGGTTGTTAAACAAATATGACACAAACGTCGCTTCATTAATTGTTTTAAGTTTCTTCGTTTGTGTTCGAGAATTTAATTCATAGCATTGAGAATTGTCATAAATGCCTGTTAGGTACGGGGGCAATATATTCGCTCTAGCTGTAATTCCGTATTGCATTTATTATTTTTCTCCAATTTTTGCAACAAAAAAATGTAATAATTTAACTGTAAATTGTATTTGATGCTAAAATGAAGCAATATTTATTAAGTAACTTATTATGTTTATTTTATTGAAAATTAGACAAAAAAGTAGGTTGTACTTTAACTTTTGCATTAATTGCAAAAAATGAATTTTTACTCTCCCAACCTCGGCGTTTATTTTTCTTATTTTAATTACTTATATCGAAGTATTTAACGCATGAGTTAACTTTTTCGAATCAGTATAATAATTGCAATAAGTGAATTTTAACTCTCTCAACACTGGTGTTTATTTTTCTTATTTGAATTACTTATATCGAAGTTTTTAATGCAAGTGAATTCTATTTTAAAACATTGAAAGTGGGGAATATATTTTTAAGCTTTAAAATACCGTTTCTTCCTTTGATTTTATCAAATCTACTTCAGAGGAAACAAATAAATAAATAATAATAATATACCCATGATAATTCCCTAAAGTTTCTTTCTTAAATTGTAAACAAATTAAATCTCAAATCAATTTTAAAAATGGAAATTAAGAGAAAATCATTAAAAAAAATTACCTTTTTAACTCAACAATGAGCAGTAAAGCTATTTACACTACTTAAATTTTTACTATTTTCAAATTAATTTAGGAAAATTTCGCTTTAAATTTTTTAAAAGCAATTCAGCAATGCCATTTTTTATTTGAAGCAGAAAAAGTTTAATTAACGAATAAAACTTTGTTTGTGAGAAAGGTTTAATTAATAAATTTCACGCAATAATTCAGCCGAGTAAAAAAAAAAAAAAAAAAAAAAGACGAAAAGTCTTCACATTTTTTTTTTTTTTTTAGATTTTAACAACCGATATGAAAGAAAAGAACAAATTTTAAAAAATAAAAGCATGAAGTTATAAATTACTGATAAACATCTTGCTTTTTAAATGGGCAAATTTCTTTAAATTCTTAAAAATGCTTAATCAAATAATTAACAGATTTGACTTTTTCAGTTGTTCTCCAAATTTTAAAAATTTTAAAGGTGCTCTATACTTATAACATAGGTAGAAAAATCTATTATCTTTGAGATTTCTTTCGAAGTTAAAAAAGAATCTATTCCCATAATGTCATACTTTCCAGTACAATCATAATTTATACGAATTCTTGTAACAACTTAATTTAGGATTAATGGAATTAGTAAAAATTGGAAGCAAATTCTATAAACGCGTTAAGTTGTTTGAAAATAATGAAATTGATGTAGAAATGGCAGCTTGAATTTGCAATTGATTCATGCATTAAACCATCTGGTGTAAATAATCATTATTCATAAAGTTAGGTGCATATTAGATTTCCTTTCTTCTTATAAAGCTTATTTTATGTGAAAATAGCTTAGCATTATCTAAATTTATTCAAATGCCAAACTGAATAGGCTATTCAATAATTTTAAAGTCTTCATGACATTTCAGTTTTCTTTTCATAAAAATGAAAAGTTTCAAACGAATATAATTTATTAAAAAATATCTTATACATCAAAATATATCTCATGAATATTTTTCCAATTTTCGGATATTACTTTTACTCAATTTGACACTTCGATTTTCTTCAAATCAAAACTGTCCTTGAAAATCCATTTTCTCATTCTTCTAATCTAATACACTCTTTCAACGACGTCAAACCCGCCCTTTACACTCCCCCTTCATGCTGAACACTACGCGACTGGGATTTGATCCCAAGAGATTTCAATCCTTCCAACTCTTAACCTCCAAGATCTCCCGATCATCTTTCCTTCTTTACCACGTCCACCCTTGACACGCTCATCCTCGCCATTCGAATTCAGGAATGCTTTTGGAAGGAAAAAGGATCTTCTGCTACCCCATCACAACCGTTTCATCCAGGCAGCCTTCCTCCGATTCGTATCCGAGGTGCCTTGAGGGCTGGCGAGGGCAATAAAGTTAGAGGGTGGACGGGAAATGTTTAATAGCCCGGATTGCGAAATTGTCAGCCGGGATTGCGAGGGTCGGACTTTTAAAATGGATGACTGCAATCATATCCGCCAGAAAGGGACTGATTAATTTTCTGGACTGTTCCCGCGTTCTCTACTTTTATGGCGCGTGACGACAAATCACAAGTCCCCGGACCGGTGATCCGTCGTTGAAATTAGATGGAATCACCACAGAATTCACTCCTCCCTTCTTTTTGGGCGCGCGGGAGAGGGGAGGGTTCATTTCCATTTGATTTGAATGGAGGAAGCTCATTGGTGAGATCCCAGTCATTCAACCATCGATAATATATTCATACCATCTGGCGAAGAACGATAGTACAATTCTCTGATCTGAATGAATGAGATGGTAAGAAAATATTATTTCAAGATATTATTGTCTTAAGAAATAAAACGGAAATATTTTAATGTTGATGAGAAACTGCAGCGAAAACTGCTTACACAGCAGCATTATTCCCGAGCTATCTTATCCCTGAATCTCTCGTAATATAACTTTATTATTTTGTCCAACTTAGTAATAATGTTTTTCTGTGACGAAATCATGCACAACTTTCTTATTTTAATGAAATATTAATGGAAATTTACTAATAGATATTACTTCAATATTATGCAAGAATGGATTCGATGAAATAATGCGATCCATATAGAGATCAGAAATATAGCAAACTTTTATATGCACATTTATTTTATAAATAAAAGCTATTATGAATATTATTAAAACGCACTTAAGAGAATTGACTGGATACTGAGCTAGTAATTGTGAATATCTGAAACTTATAATTGGTGAATAACATGCTAAATTTTAATCGTCTAGCTGGATTCCGTTTTATAATGTCATATTCATATTTAAAAATGTGAAACCATTTTTTCGGACTCTGGATTATCTCGCTGTCGAATTTTTTGATAATTAAATGCTTAAATGCATGAAAAAGTAAATATATATATTTTAATAAGGAGTCTAACTCATTTCAAATCCGTTATAAAAGTTTCGTTTAAGCGGGATAATTGTCCTTAAATTTAGCGGCTTGACTGCAAATTTAAACTGGACAGAACCCGGATCACCAAATTTACTTCTGTATAATTGCGAAAAAACCCCCAAATAGCAAAATTTGTGAAAGAATTCCCAGAGCAAGCAAGGCCAAACCGAAATCCAATACCGAAACTTTTTTTTTTCGAAGATGTCTGATTAATTCATCTTGGGGTGTCTGGTAATATACTATTTAATGCTTTCTTGGAAAACACATTACAGACGTGATAAGATAGTTCTTTCACTTCCATTGTTCATATAATGGTGTCTGTAATTGCTGGATGGATGGCAATTGGAACAAATAGCAGCCACTATTTATCTTCCCGGAACGATTGGAACTTTGGTTTACTTATCGACTACATCTCTCTGCCGAGGGGCTTTTATTTTCATTACAGAAGGAGAATAAGAGCTGTAAACTCGCCGATTGTCGACGCCTTCACGGTTAGTTTTCAATTCTTTAAACCAAAGGATGCGAAGGAGAATATTTTCCCCATTAATGATGGTTTACAACCGGGATTATCGATAGTCGAACAGAAGTTTCAGTTTGATTTAGTCCAGTTTTTAAGATTAGGGGTTTAATTTGAATGTAATTTATTTACCGGTCTCATTGAAAATGATGAGTGAATTTATGCACCTTAATTTTTGTAAAAGTTAATTTTTTCCAGTAATGTTATATTAAAGTAATTTAGAGATTTAAGAAAAAAGATTTACTTAGTATTGATTATTAATTAGAAAAGGAATGATTTAAGAAAAATTTTACTTGATATTAAAGATTACTTAAAAAAAAGAATGATTTAAAAATTTACTTGGTATTAATTATTAATTAAAGAAATTAATTCTGTAATTTGTAGATCAAAACAGTTAGTTTTGGTTTGAGATAAGACACTGAAGCATCTAGGTTCTTGCTTTTGCCCAATTTTTTGTTTGTTCGTTTGTTATTCAATTTAGTGATTCTCGGTTTCAGTGTAAGGTGTTTGAACTATACAATAGCAAAATAATAATATTATTAATGTTTAACACATTTGATTGTCAAAAACCATTATACTCAAAAGGATTTATTAAAATTTCTATATTCAGTTATTTAATTAAGAGATTCTTCTTAGTAAGCATGATTTGACAGATGGTCGCATAAACAAATACCCAAAAATTTTATCAAGGAATTATCTCTAGACTAAAAGTTTCTTATATGAGTGACTTTTATTATTTTTTCCGATTAACTCTTTTGTAGTTTCTGTTTTTTAGAATTAGATTTGCATGTAACATATTTTAATACAAAGCATAATTCAAAGGAAGAATGGAGAGTCAAACAACAGTAGAAATGCAGATTTGAGTTAACGGAACAACTCAAGTTCAGCTGTTAAGATTGTGAAATTCAGAATCCAACACGAACACCTACATTACTTACGCATGCACGCATGATAGGAGTGTCTGAAAACAAATTCTTTATCATTAGACAAAACGTAAAACTTTTAAAAACTTTTATATTTTTAAAATTAAACCATGATCAGAAAGACGAGTGACAACTCCCCATACTGACAACGAGAACATAAACAAAGCTTATATAGACTTATAAGAGATCGGGGATTTTATCGAATATCGGTGAACAAGGATTTGTATTAGGCTCATATTTTCACATGACACTGCAGCTGAATAAATGTCAGTTAAAGTATAAAAGTCAGAACAAGAGAAGCATGGGAAATTGAAATGCCCGTGCAATTCAGAAGTCAATGTGCTTTTTAAGTTTAAAATGAAATGATTAGAAAATGATAACTATACTATTACCGAAGTTACTTAGGAGTGGAAAAATTAGGCTTTCAGAGAGCGATTGTGTTGATGGTAACGCTCAGAGAGCAGGCAAGATATCTTTGAAAGGTAAGGAATGGAAAAATATCCAGTTTAAAAACAATTTTATCAACAATTGTTTTTTTAAACCTGGTTTTTTTATACGGGAATTCTAATATTTTCCCCTTATCGTATCTTAAAGTATTTAATAAAAAAATAATGTATTTAATAAAAAATTTCTTTTGGGCATTTTTTGCACGGTGACCAAGAAGATAACTTCGTCTAAGGCATCTAATTTTTATATTATTTTAAAAATAATTATATTTCAAATAAAACGGTTTATTTTTAAGGAAAAAAATAGTTAAAAAATGATTTTACATATGATTGTAAAACACACATTCATTTATATAATCTCTACCACTAATAAAGATGCATACCTGTGTGTGTGTGTGCCAGCGCTCAACTAATCAGACCTTTTGACTCATAACTACCAAATTTGGAGCATGTATACCTTGGAGAGTGGGAATGTGTACATAGGACAGATTTTTTTTAAAATTAACATTTTAAAAACATTTTAAAAATTAACATTTAAAAAACATTTTAAAAATTAACATTTAAAAAATTAACATTTAAAAAACATTTTAAAAATTAACATTTAAAAAACATTTTAAAAATTAACATTTAAAAAACATTTTAAAAATTAACATTTAAAAAATTAACATTTTTTAAAAAATTAACATTTTTTAAAAATTAACATTGGCGTTTACCTGTTATAACTCCGGAAAGTTCGGTTGCACAAAAATTATTTTTACACTATTTTAAAATATAAAAAAAGGTTAATTTAATTATACCAATGTAAAAAACAGAGGAAGTTTTTGCAGAATGTGGAAATTTTAAAAATATATTTTTATAATTTCTAACAATAAATTACATAGTTGCCCTGAAATTCAAATCATTTTCATTGTTTCATCCATTACTGAAGGTGTGATTTTCTTCCTAAGTTGAAAGCTAACGCAGATAGATTTTGTTTAATATCTATATGCGAGGAGGATAAAAAATTGAAGGTGCAATATCGAAGAAATAGACGAATCGTATTTAAGTGTTTAACGCTCTATGCTGTTATGGGACTGTCTCTTGGATAGAGTCATGCACACAATAAACAGTATTCAAATAACACAACTTTAGTATCAAACAATTTGACAAATATCTAGACGATTTATCTGAAAATAAATGCAACCAGTTGGTCGTCCGAAGCGACTAGTAGTAAATATTAATGTTTCACTATACTTTATCTAATAAATTTGGAAAAAGTATAATAAAAATATGGATGGGTAGATAGATAGAATGGAATTCCATTCCAAGCACAGCAAAATATAAATAAATAACCAATGAGAACCGACAATAATTTTCTCAGAAATAAAAGTAACTATCACGGATATTATAAGTTTTAAAATGTTGTGAAAGGATTTAAAATGGCGTTAAGATAGAATAACCAAATATTAATTGAATGTTTTATTCATTCTTGAGGCCAAAATAAATTTATTATTATTTTTTTAAACCTTAGGAAACAAATATGAAGAAAGAAAGAAATCTGACGATGGCACAATGTATGGAAAGTCCAAATGCGCATCAAATTTGTGAACTCTCATCTAACATATCATCTACTATATAGAAATCACATCTCATCAGTTTGGACTCGGAATTCATGTTGTATAGAGGGACAAAAACGTAACTGTTTATTTACGTCACATCACGTTGAAATTATTTTTCTTTCGCGTTCTTCACTTTAATTCATTATTTTACAGCAACCTCCAAACTGTGGCCAGATTAATAACGTTAACAACAAAAGAAAAAAAAAAAAGAAAAATTAGACGGATATTTCCAAGATATACTATTTTCACTCTTTTAGTATCCAATATCTGCTATTTTTTTAAAAAATTCTCTGAATGTCTTGCAAGAAAATAAAGACATGATGAAGCATAATTTTATTTTTAATTTTCGGAATTAATTATAAACATTATATTGGCTTGATTGACTACTTAATATACATTTCTCTAAAAGAAGCACCAATTTTTTTCGGTAAACTTTGCAAACAAACAAAAACAATTTTACAAAAGATGAATAAACATAGAAGGAGTTATATTTCATAAACTCTGCAATATATCAAAATATTTGCGTTTTGTACCTTCTATAATCTGTACATTAGAATAATGTCGAAGCATCATATTCTCCCTGGTATAAAACGTGAACTCTCTCTTCAAGATACTAAGAGCGAATTATCTCTGTGCGGTGACTTGGGCCTCATCAATCAGCCTCCTTCCATTCAAATCAAATGGAACTGAACTCCAAAGGCACAAAGGACAGGGGGAAGAGGGTTATGTGGTCATTCCGCCTAATTTCAAAGGAAGATCAGTGATCAGGGGACTTCCGATTTGCCGTCACATGCCATAAAAGTTGTTTGGGCCAGGCCAGTCGTGGAAATTAACCAGTCCCTTTCTCGCGGATATGATTGCAGTCATCCATTTTAAAAGACCGACCCTCGCAATCTTGGCTGACAATTTCGTAATCCGGGCTATTAAACATCTTCCGTCCTCCCCCTAGCTTTATTGCCTTCACCTGCCCTCGGGGAAGCTCGGATAAGAATCGTCTGAAGATGGAGAAAGAATCAGGATGAAATGATTGTGATGCGGAATGATTGCAAAAGATATCAGTTTTCGTCCTTCAAAAAGCGCAACTGAAGGACACCCGGAAGGCGCGGATGTGTGTGTTTTGGTTGCATGCGAAAGAGAAGGGAGCACGATAGGGAGGTTAAGGGATGGAAAGATTGAAATCCATTGGGATCAACTTTTTGAGGGTAGTGCGGGGAGGGGGAGCAAGGGATAGAAAGCTGCCTTTGATAGAAGCGACGTCGTTGGGAGAGCGAATTAGATTAGAAGAATGAAGGAAATGTATTTTCAAAGACTGTTTTAACAGAAAGGAGTTAGAGCGCCAAAGTATTTGAAATCAGGTAAACGTAATGTTGGGAGATAAAAATTTATTCCGCATGAATTAGATTTTGTTGGTTATGATATTTATTGTGAGCTATATTAAGACATTTGTTGCAATTATGATACTTACTGTGAAAAATCATAAAGTATCATTAAAAATGTATCATTAATAGATAGCATGATTAATTAATCATTAATCATTCTGTATTCAGTTTGATTAATATAATTAAGCGAAAGGATTTTAATAGGTGAGATGATTAAACTGTCTATGTGTTATTTGTAGTCGTTTGTTGTTGATGAAAGGAAGGAATGAAGTTTTGATCTGAGAAAATCGGCACCCTTGAAAAATTAAAAGAATGAAAAAAAAGAGAACTTTCAAACATGGTTTGATCTGAAGAAGTTTGATAGCTACAGCTTATGATACAGAATGGAAAAATTGCAATTACTGTGTAATATGAGAATAAGTTTACTTTACCTAAGAATATGTTAATTCAGTGAAGTAAGTATCAAATATCGTAAATTAATTTCATCTTAACTTTAAAATTGATTGCTACATCATTCAAAGCTTATTCTATTTATACTACTACTATTCCCACTAATGTTTCGGCATTTTTTCGCCTCATTAGACGAGATGATGTCTGCTTTTTTAAATGTAGAGTTATATAAAATCGAATATTTAAAGAAATATTCATTTGAAGTTATAATTTTTATTTAAAAATAATGAATACTTATTAAAAATGACAGTAATAACCAACGAAAAAAGCTATCTATTATATATGCAACTTAATTAATTACAGGAATTTACTGAATAATATAAAAAAAAAGTACAAAATTCTATGCAAATACAGTGGTGCCCAAAATTGTGGACACTTGAAAATCGTTATGTTTTCTAACTTTATATGCTTATAAAAATGTTACATTTCACAAAATGCAAACTATTAGATGTCATTTTAAAGAGAATTTAATGCTGATTTTAATACAAAAAAGTAAAATTCAAATATTTTCAGTACAAAAAAGTTATTCTTACTTTAATCTGAATAACAAACAGTGTGATGAAGTGGATTGTAATTTCTAACTTTCCTGACAAGTCACTGTTCTTGTTCTGATAAACAGTTAAATGTTAATAACTATTAGCCGAAGCTGACATCATGTTTAAAGTCGGAACCAGCCATTATTTTACTTTTTTTCTGTAGAAAGAAGATTGTTTTTTATGTAATCAAATTGAAAGTTAGAAATTTTGTTAAACTTTTTAATATATTGTAAGAATTTTTGTAAATATTTATAATATTTAGTCAAGAAGCAATGACATCAAATAAATGAATGGATTGGACATCTAGAAAGAGCACTAAGATTATTGTGTTTTATGAATGTTGTCTTTCCTATGCTGAAATTGCAAGATAGTTGGGTGGTTCAGTGATTGCATCTGGAGCCCGAAAGTTTTGTATAGGTTATCAGGAGACAAATTCAATAAAAAATAAAGTAGGAAAGGGCTGAAAAGGGTGCACCACATCTGTTGATGACAGAAGAATAAAAATACTATATCTCCAAGATAGAAGAACGTCATCAGAGGCCATCAGAAGTCAACTGAATGATATTGGTGTTTCTGTCATTCCCAGAACAATCAGGAGAATGTTATTAAATGTTGGATTAAGAGGTAGAACTCCTCGAAAAAAGTGTTATTTCAATTTACAGTAGAACAAAAAAGATTATAGTGTACAAAGGAACAATTTAATTTGACAAATGATCAGTGGTCGCATGTTATATGGAGTGATGAAAAAAAAAAGATATTTTTATTCGGTAGTAATGGGCGAAAATATGCAAAACGTTGAATAGGTGAAGAGCTACATCCTGACTGCATTCAGGCAACTGTGAAGAACTCAGTTAATGTTATGATTTGGTCATGCTTGTCAACAGACTGTATTGGTCTCCTTCAGGTTATCGATGGGACATTAAATACTAGAAAATACATTGACACTATTCTAGAGCCAAAATTTACACCTTCCATCAGGGATCTCTTACCCAACAACACATCATTTATTTTTCAGTAGGATTCAGTTCCTCGCCACACAGCAAAAATATCGAAGGTATGGCTTAGTACAAAGAACATTGAATTGTTATCATGGCCGGAAAGCAGTCCTGGCCTCAAAATTATTGATAACTTATGGCAACGTTTGAAAACTCTGTGCATATGAAACGTTCATCAAATAAAAGAGAATAAATTGTGACTATAATTGTTTCCCGGCATCAGGCAATAAAGAAAGAAGAACTTAAATCTCTATTCAGCTCAATGAAACATCAGTGTGAAGCTGTAATAAAAAATAAAGGCTTGCTTACTAAATACTAATAACTCACTGCAGTCATCAGCATTTAATGTATCTCGATAATTATTGCCGCTCAACTTTCTTTGTATTGCAGATATTTGAATTTTGTTTTTTGTATTGAAATCAGCATTCAGTTCTCTTCAAAATGATATGTAAGAGTTTGCATTTTGTGAAACGTTACATTTTCTATAAGCATACAAAGTTAGAAAGCATAATGATTTTCAAAAGTGTCCACAATTTTGGCCACCATTGTAGTTCTTATTTTAAATTCGTTCTTCAGTTCCCTTTTTAAAAAACAGTTATTCCGAAAAAGAAAACTGTTTTTAAGAAAGAAAAAACTTCATGAGTTTACAAAGATTAAACACGTTAAGATTAAACATGAAACTCTTGTCATTCATTTCTGACAAAAACAGAAAATGCAATACTTATATAAGAATTAAATTAAGATTGAATTGAAAAATTTAATATAACGCAAAAAAAAAAAAAAACTCCCACTATAATCGGGATCGAGTGTGTGAACACGCAGGGTACTATAATAATTGCAGGATACTTTTTGAAAGAAATTCTAAAGTATCTGAACAAAACTTTTCCATTTCCAATACAGTTATGCTTCTAACATTGCTTTCTATTGTATTTCTAAAAAATTGCTTTCAATAGACACATAAGAACACTTAAGAGTTCATTAATTTAGTTTTGCACTAAAAGTGACCGAGATTCCAAAGACTTTTTTTTATATTTTTGATAAAATGACATGCATTTTCGAGAAATTTGTCCATGATGTCCTTTACCGTGGTTCTTTTTAGAAAAAAAAATCCTTTCACAGCATAAAATGTGTGTTTTCCTTGATGAAATAGAAATTCTTAGAATTTTTATTATCCCATTAAATAACTGAGTTTTGATCACAATAGTATTCTTCGACAGATTAATTCTCATTCTCAGCTTCGACAAACACATACTTATATATAATTTATCTTTAAAGGAAGCAGACAAAGTGCACGGTTTTAGAAAATCTAATAGTTCACAGCTAATCTTACGGATCTTAAATAAGAAAAATGTCTAGATGTTATTTAAAAATAAAAAAATAATAGTTGAAAACTACATGAGAAAGAATGGATATAATCTGGTGAAAGAATACAACAGGATGCAGATCGCTTTCGAATAGAATAATATGGTGGAATGCTGGTCTCTTTCGAAGATTACGAAATGATGCTGAAATGAATACACTGGGGTATTGAACATCTCACGCATGTACTCAAGTTGTTGGAAATGATGATTCTCATCTTCAAGTAAATTGTTTTTTTCATCTTATGTTTTTCCGTGTGATTTATACACTAAACTTTTGACTGATCGTGCATGAGCGTGTACTTAAGGTATTTATGTACCTAGTACTTCTGCGGTTAGTTGTTAATTATTTTCTTTCATCCATTCTTAACCCTTTCTAGGGCCGTGGGAAGTATGCTTCCCACCAAATTTATCAATCTTCGAATGAAATTATGTAGGTTGGCATGAGTTCTGACAATTTTTTTTAGAAAGACAGAAACTTAGAGGCTTCAGTTCTCACACAAAATGATGTGCCTTGGTTTGTCACTTAATTATTAATCAAGCAAATTAATTAATTAATCAAATTAAATTTATCGAATAAGCTAAATGAATCCCTTTTCTTATTCTAATTTCAAGCCTAAAAATATTTTAACATAATATGACTAGAAAAAATGGCCCTTTAAAGGGCTAAGCTGGTTTGCTTATGGTTAGTTGAAGCTAAAATAATGATTTAAAAGTTAATTCTGTTTAATAATAAAGATATTTTATTAATTATTTAATTCCATTTTCTGAACTCTGTATTCCCATTGAATTTTTGCTAAAATTTTCTTCTATCAAGAATTGCTAAAAACATTTTTCAGAAATACCTCTTGCAACAATGGCGATATTGAATTTATGAGAGGACTGACTCTACTTTCAGAACTACATTGAATTATGCTCTATGGTATGAGTAGATGCCATTCATCAAATATCATAGGATTATGTATTGTAATTTCCTATTCTAGAAGAAAAGTGTTGAAAAATAATCATTCTATGTAGGTATATGTAGGGATTTAAGAGTAATTTTGGCCAATAAAATGATAATAACAAACGATTACCGTAAAAAAAATCAGCCCCTCTTTTATTTATGGACATTTTGTGCCTCATATTAAGCGCAGTAATGTTTTCAATTTATTGTGGCTTGAATTTTCATTTTTTTTCTCATATCTAAATACTCAAAATGTATTTAGCTTTGTATGAAGTACTTTATTTCCACAATGTTTCTAAAGTACCCCCTCAGGTTTTCTGCCAGCCACTTTTGTACATTTAATTCAAGGAATTCATGCACTATGATAATATATTTTATATTAAAACCACTCCAATAGTAAATATTTCAAATTATGAAATAAAATAATAAAATGTAAAAGGAAATCAACTTGCGATTTTGGGTGTAATGCTCTGAGATATCAGATTTGCAATTTTCGGCTTCTGAAAATATGGGACCCATGCAAAAATGTTCTTACTTTTCATTTTTAAAAGGTTAATTGAAGATATCATGCACATAATATGAAGTAAAGTGATGTGCGTGAATTTTGCTTTTATATCCGATTTTTTTAAGCGTGAATTCAGAATTTTTAAATAGGAAACACGCCATTACAAGAAGGGGTCAGTGAGCTAGTACTTGTGTACAGGCCTATGGAAACTAGCTGATTTTCGGGGAATATTGGTTGTATTTTATTTCATTTGTATCTTTTAGACATAATTTCATGATTTCACCAACTAATAATTTTTAAGCATCAAATTGTCATTGATATTAAAGCTACTTTTAATACTCTTACATATGATCTAACATTGTATATGCGAGTTCTTCTAATGGAAAACAATTTTATCATATATCAGGGTTTAAAACTTAAATTAACCAGTTAATTAAAAGCTAACTAGTTAATAAATTTTATGAAGCAGGTCATCTATCTCCTAATTTTCGTGCTATTGTATCTTCCCCTTTTTTTTAATTTTCATATATAAAGTATAGAAAAAGTATATTAATCGCCTAAGGATTCAAATTGGAGATTATAAGGAATCACCTAGTTTTAGATTTTTTTGAGGGAAAAAAACAACAACACATATTTGGTATTATGCCAGTTCATATTTTTATGAACATTACTGAAAAGCGCTCTGAGTGAAAGACCTGAAAGACCGAATCGCCAACTTTAGCTTCCGTAAGGTCGAAAAACACATTTTTAGCCTATGCCAATATATATGTTTGTGAATACGATAATTTGGAAATGCTCTGGGCTAAACGAATGAAATTTGGTATATGGAATCACAATCAAATTAGTAGAATTTCTACCAAATTTTGAATAAAATTTATTCACAGACTATCTGTTTGTCTGACTATTCGAGTACAAGCGAATTCGATGGCTACAAAAAGGCAAACAAACAGTCAGTTAAAATTTGGCATGCAGATTTAGATTTAAAATATACAATCTAATCATTATGTCTATCTGTTCACTACTTTGTTTTTACTTAATTGCATGTTTGTGTAAAATTTTATTTCCAATCAGTGGGAAACAATACATCTAAAACACAAATTCCGATTTTTGGGTACCTATTGCAAATATCAAACGATTACTTGATAGATTCAATAAAAATGATTTACACCAAAGATCAATATTTTGTAACTATTGCCATATAAAGCCTTCGAAGTTTTAACCAACGGTTACCCAAGTTTTATGCGGGGAAGACGGGTAATATCGGACGATTAAGGTGTACATACACACTAGAAGATTTTTTTTAAAATTTTAACTTTAAAAATTCAGGTTTTACAGTAGGTCATTAATATATGTTTAAACTGATTTCAGTGAGAAAAAAACCATATTACACTAATTATTAATTAATTAAATAATATTTAATGAGCTAATTAGCATATTTTTTGAACGATGAATAGAAAAAGCGAGATTTTTTTCAGTAATTTTAACTTTTAAATATATATTAAAAATTTATTTCTATAAATATAACTTTGATTGAGGCACAAAACATCCGCTATTTCATACAGATTATTTTTATATATAAATAATTGTATTTGGTTAATTTCTTGTTGAGTTATGATTGTTTGAATGAAGCAAAATAGTGGGAAAATATCATTCTTCATAAAATGAGTTTTAAAAAACCGTAACTGGAGTTTTTACTGAAAGCCCCTCAAGAAAAATAATTATAACTCGAGAAATATTTCGAATATTGACAACATCTTGGCATCGTTTGAGAGAAAAAGCATCAGAGAACATTATTAAGCAATAAAAAAATATTCGATATTTTGAACGATTTTCGAAGTTTCAAGTGTGTACATACACCTTAAAGTGCGTGGGAAAAGTTTTGTGAGACTACTTAAGCTAGTTACTTATTTTGGAAACAACACGAACCTTAATAGGAATTTCACTTCCTTAGTTTTGAGAAATGGAAGAAAATTGCCGGATTTGGAAAAACAGCGAAAATATTTTGAAGTGCCTGGTAACAATAATCGACTATTGTTAAAAATTAAGTTCAAAGCATTTACAAAAAAAAAAAAAAAAAATACGTTAACATTGAGAAACCTTCTGCATATCTCTTAAATTAGTATCATTAAAATTATTTTTTTTAAATTTTATAACGGTAAAAAATTTATATTTGAGCAATTATATCTTCGAAAGTTAACACGATAAACACCAAACATTCCCTCCCTCTTTGTGTGTGTGTGTGTCAAGTTCCGTAGGTTAAATGATATAATCTGCAAAGCGACAATACACACACACACACAAACATGCACTTCATTATTAATAGAGATAATACAGTTTTGAATATTTTGGGTAATAAATATTAGTTTTGTTATTAAAATGAATTTTATTAAAGAGCCTCTTCTTACAATGACATTATAGAAGATTTAACTTGCATTGCTTGCAACTACCATAATAATAATGACTATGAAACTAGTTAAAAACAACCATTCAAAAATTTCTATGAATCAAAAAGATTTGATTTTTATTATTATTGTACTGGAAATTTATAGATCGATGAAATAATGAAGAAAAAAAACTTCTTTACTTTATAAAAAACATGTGTTATATTTCATAAACAGGAAGACTTCTGACATGTATAAAAATTCAGAAACTTATTCAGGCTCCATAAATTTGTTCTTCCCTTGCCTTTTTTTGCATTTGAGCTCCATAAATTTAATTTACAAAAATATAATGAAGAATAGTGAAAAATAAAATAAAATTATATACAAGAAAACATTCTGAAACGAATTTGAGAGCGCAGAAACGCTTATAAAGTATCATCGCTCTTTATTTATTAGCATTTATAGAACTTCCTCTAGAAATTTCATTTTCTACAAATGCTTTCTTTGAAGTGTTCCCTAGGTGCCGAGGGAGTTATTCAAATAAGAAAGCGAAAATAATTTAAATATTCTTCTCCTATAAGCTCCAGTCACACCTCCTCACGGAGTTTAATAATCGAAGACATTCCGAGTAACTCTGTTTTCGGATCAAATAATACAACTTTTCAACTCTTGGGCTATGTGATGAAAAATCTCTAAATTATATTCTGATTCCTTATGTTAAAAAACAAATTTTTGAAGATAATTTGTTTGCTTTAAAATATAAATTTAAGGTAGTAATAAAATTAATTTTAAATACTTGTAATAATAAGTTAATAAATGAATTTGGTTTAAATCAATTTAAAATTTTAGACCTGTACCAGACTTCATTTAACTTTACTTATTATTCTTATAACTGCTTTTATGTTATAAAAGATTATATAAGTGCTTACTAAAATACAAAATAAGATTTTTGAAAGCATAAAAATACAAACCGATTGTCTTGGACAATATGAATATTAAATCATTTTAAACTCTTAAAGTCTAAAAATGTGATAATTAAAAAAAATTGTTTGTCTAAAAATAAGCATCATAGTGCTATGAATTATTCGAAACAAAGTTAGTTTCTGCATATTTATTATCATTTACACTAATTATGCGTTAAACCTTATTTAACCTCTACAGCCATTTGGCTGCACATTTTTATTGCCATGATTAATTAATTTTCACAAGTTTGTTCAATTAATTTTCACATATCTGTTCCAAAAGGCAACAAAAAGTGCTCAAAAATCCTTTAATAAATGTATTTTTATAAAAATGTATAGAAAAGATTTAATGTGGAAATAGCGGTACTAGAATTAAACTGTAAACTTGCAACAATACCAAAATGACTTATGCATAAAACTTCAACCATTAAAAATATTACCAAAATTTTTTTTAGCATTGCAAAGAAATATACTGGTAAAAAGGGGCTTTTAATTCTATTGCTGAATTGTTATAATGCGATTTTGTGTCACTGGAAATTGTGTTTAATGCACAATATTTAATACTTAAATTTAACATTTTATTTTTTTAATTTTAAGAAAAAAATAACTAAAGCTTTTTGAAGTAATTTTCCTAAATTATATGCAGCTATTTAAGTCACATACAATTTTTAAGTAAAAAAAAATAATAAGTCATGCATTTTAGGGTTAACCATTCAGTCGTATAAATTAGACAAAACAAAACAGAAATTTCAATGTTTATTTGGAGTTTCTTGCGATAATATAACGCATAACATTTGCCTAAGTGTTGTTCAGTTTCAAAAGATCTATTTTTATATAAACTGACAAGTACAAGAAGCACTGTCTTAAAAATTCTTGGAAGTGAAATCTAATAGATTTTTTGTCGTAAATCCAATACCTGAAAGTTCCAAATCTTGCTTGGCAGCATTTCTGTGAAAGTTAAAAGATGAAAGAACCGCTTATTTCGAAAAACGTTTCCTTCAAAAGGGATTTCGAAAACATGAGGAATAAAGACAACCAAGGCACTTTACAATTTAAAGAAAAATTACAATAAAATTTACCAAATTTGAATGTATTGATATTAAACATCCAAGCAGAGAAAAATGTAAATTGTGTTTGAAAGTAATTGCAGAAAAAAGTTTACATTTTCGATTATTTTTAATTAAAATCATGAATAACCCTTTTACCTACTACCCAATAATTCTTATTTAGCGAATTAAGCTGAGAAAATGTCAAACGGTCTGCTCTGTAGAGCATGATTTTTTGCATCATGTATGCACCATCCCATAATTTACAAATAGCATGCAGTGAACAAACATTATCAAGCTAAATTTAATTGCACGATGGAAAGCCACTTATTGTTCACGGATGGACTTTCTAAGACTATAAGAGAAAAACCATATGTGAATTCAACTTATAATTTGGGTGAAATCTCCAGTATAAAAGTCTTCTATTTTTATAAACTATACTCGAATGAAAGTCAGTTCTATTAGAAAGTCTAAAACATCGCCATTAATCTTCAAAAAAAGTGTAAACAATGGGTTGATTGAAAATTTCAGCGCCACTAGTATATAAAATCAAAATTAATTAGCAAACAATTAAATTCTTGAAATATCAAAGTGCACTTCCATCAAGGACACAATCTGATGAAATTTTAAAAATATAATAAAAGTAAGTGAAAAATTGATTTCAATTAAAAATAAAGAGAATCAATTTGAATAAAAGTGAAAGGAAATGACCAGGGCATTGTAGCACAAAGTAAAACAATACACAGTTAGATATTAACGGACACACGATACTGAGTTTAGCCTGTCATCGACAAGATTCATGAATTAATTTAATTTAAAATTCATACTCTGAATATATGCAAGATCATGGTTTGTAAAGTTGGATCAGGATTTGTAAAGTTAACCGATTAGTTGAATAAAAATATGTTATCGTTTTCAGTTCATTCAAAATCTTTTTGAATAAAATAAAACAATTTTTAACAGCACTTAATTAATGGAGTAAAAATCAATATAAAAAAATTATTTTCTTTCAGTATTTAATTTAAAATTCTTTGTTATAATTATTGTAGAATCTTCAAAATAATTTAATCTGATATTCAAAGAATTTTCACACTTGTATCAAACTTATCACATTTAATAATAGCAGGTATACCACTCACATTGGTTCGAATTCTTTAAAAAACAATTATTGAAAATAAAATTCTAAAAATATTAATGACGGATTTCCAACTTTTAAACAGAATAAAAAAGTCAAGTCATTTATAAATAAGAGATAAATAAATACCAAGAAGCGATTAAAGATTCTTATAAATTTATTATAACAATTTCAAATATAAATAAATTGCTTTGAAAGGCATCCACAACTTAACAAATTTGTTTAATAACAATTATTGCTTATTGAATGGCAAAAATAATAAAATATTATTATTGAATTAAACAATAACAATGAAGAGCTCCATTCTGGCATTTGAACGAAAATTAAATTCAGGGAAACAAAATTTTATATAAAAGATCCAATAAAATAACAAACTTTTGAGAAGAATAAAATATGAGATAACCATGGTTATCTCATACTACGTGTATTTCAAGTTTATTTATTATATATCAAAATAAAGAATGCTGTAAGAGTTTTCGTAAGAGTTTCTCTAATAAAATAACATTTATTTTATTAGAGAAGCGTGATGAAAAATACCAAAAACAAAGATATTTTAGTTATTACTCGAAAATTTCACGAGAATTGAGACAAAGAAAAATATCATGTTATTATAGATGTGTACACGGCAAAATAACTCGCAAAATTCAAGTTACTCTTGACTTATGATAAATCAATTTTAACAAAAGACGCTTTATTTTTACACTACATTTGCCTTCACAAATGACTTTGGGTTGCATCTGATCTTTTCTTTCAAATTGATTTGAATCTAGTGAATATGCTTCAATAGAAAAAGAATTTAAATTCAGGATGAGAGAATACATTATTTATCCGCAAGAATGATCTGAGAAATTTAAAATAAATATTTGTTTGGAGGAAAGCTACTACATTACAGTAAAGTAAATTCTATTTTAAAAGCGAATTCTATTATATATTAGAAGAAGCGGAAGTTTATTTTAAGACTTTTCAAAATGTCTTCGAAAGATATTTCTGCTGAAACGCAATAATCGTTTGGAGATTCTGTTTCTGAAAAAAAAACCAACCAAACAAACAAACAAAAAAACAACGAATAAATAAATATAAAAATATAAAATATAAGAACTCACTTGGTAACAAGTACTTAAATATTAACTGACTGACAGCTTGCATTTAGACTACTCAGAATGTTAATGTAAAATATTGTAAAAGTATATTTAATAGATTTAATGAAAACCTTTAAGATCTCCGTTTTAATAGGTGTTAAAAAATATAATTTTTCACTTCAATTATTTGCTGCTTCTTAGCCTCTAATTTATAATTCCTTGTTATAATTATTATGGAATCTTAAAATAATTATGTATCAAGAAGCCTATTTATCAAATTTCTCCACACTTATGGAATTAAAATTTTATTAAATCAATTAAAGGATAATTTAATCAAAATATTAAATTACGAATTTTCTTCGAGGACATATAAATACATACAAAATTTCAAAATACTAACGCATTAAATATAGACGCTTTACATCCGTTTTTATATATAAGAAATATTGGGTTGTTCGGAAAGTAATTTCGTTTTTTTCCGACAGAGGATTTAATTGTATTTTTTTGTACCCAACTTCACATTTAAGCCGTATAATTTTTATATGCTTTGAGAGCTCATATAGCAAGGCTTGTGTGTGAAAAATTCCAATTCAATCTACGCAGTAGTTTTTGGTTGGTGCCCTTTTAAATAGGGAGAGCGATAAGCAGCATTTTCGACATATCTTACTGTTTTACTACAGAAAGGGTCAAAATGCTGTTCAAGCCAGAAAGAAATGGACCGATGTGTATGGAGAAGGTGTGTTGACAGTACGCCAGTGCCATAACTGGTTCGCTCAATTTTTTAGACGGTAGAACCTTCACCTCAAATGAGGAGGTCAAAAACCACCTCGATCCGTTTTTTGGCAGCAAAGACCAAAAATTTTATGAGCGTGGAATGATGCTACTACCAGAAAGATGGCAAAAGGTGTTGGACCAGAACGGCCAATATATAATTTAATAAAGTATTTGTTTATTATACGAAAACTGTCTTTCATTTTCACAAAAAAAAACAAAAAAAAAACGAAATTACTTTCTGAATAATCCAATATATCTTGCATTACATCCGTTTTTATATATAAGAAATATATCTTTACAAAATTAATAAGTATTAAAGGATTTTGATCTAAATAATTTATTAATTTTTAATTAAAGCGAATAATTAAAAAACTATTATACAGTTTAGAAATTATTGCTTATTTCCTTCATAGCTAGTTAACTTTGCCAGTTTTATAAAGTTGTTTCTTAATAATGCATACCGCATTTACGATTTTTTACACATTATAAGTTATGTGCACGAATTTATAACTTTATTCATTACTTTTAAAATTAAAGATAACATAAATAAAATATTGTTATGCTACAAAATACACTTTTTAACCCTCTGATGGGAATCTCCAAACTAGACTACAAATTTGCATACAACATTCAAGGAGTTTCTCAATGATTTACATTTAAATGGAAATTTTATATAAAACTATCTTAAAATTATTTCGCAGTCTAGTTGCCAGGACGAAAGAGATTCAGCTGCAGTCAGACGGATTTACAGCATCATGTTATTATGCCATAGTTAGACATGTTGAATACCAGTTACTTCAATTGTGAACATATAATTAATCCAGTAATGGAAATTTTAAAACAAATCTGAAGTCGAATTAAAGCATTTTTATAGTGATTATGGTTGGCAGATTTGACTGAGTTAAATAAAAACTTGTTGAATTACGATAAAATAAGATGATTTGGAATTTGTGGAACAACTCAAGCTGATACTAACTATGCATAGAAAATATACCGTAATATTATTTTTTAGTACCGAATAACAACAAAAGTTTGAAAATCCAATTTTATCAGTTTTTTAAAAAGAAATATTTCTTGAATTTAAATACCTCCTACTTTCCAATCTGTACTATCTAAACCATTACTATAATTAAATATTGGAACAAATTTATCAAATTTCCTACCAGATGGCGCCAAATATACAGAATCAAAATGTAAACAACTTGATAAATTAACCATTCAAAAAATAATAAAAGAATAAATTGTTCTCAGAAGATTAAATATATTTAATTTCAAAACCCTAGTAACCGTGGAAGTTATTGAAAAGTAAATAACAAAATCCCATTTTTGAAAACATAGAACAAGTCAAGTTAAATGCAAAAATGTTAAAAAATAATTAAACAAAAACAGGAAACCAAAAAAATTTCCCAACAGAAAAATAATTTGACATTTGGTTGACCTAAGAGAAATATCCAATGTAAAATGATATTCTGTTTGTAATTATATTTTATTCATGCAAGATTATATTCTGATTTGAATATTTCTGTTTCCAATGAGATGAATAAGGCATTAATAAAAAATATTTTAAGACTATATGCATCGTTTAATATCGATGAATTTGATAAACAATGGATGAACCTTTTAAAGGTTTGGTTTAGTTATATTAACGTCCCGGTTGAAGCAACACTAGGGCTATTTTGGGGCGGACCTCATAATTTTGAACCGCGGTCAGATGACTAGGACGACACCTGAGCTGGCACCCCCCTCTCCACACCACACCACACCAGCGGGAGGACGTTTGGTCATGACGGATTTAACGTGCAACAGACCCCCTTACACGACGATTCTTCGGTGGAATCGGGTCTCGAACCTGAAACCCTCCGGTTCCGAAGCCGAGACCTTACCACCAGGCCACCTCGGCCAGAAACTGTTAAAGAAATCACTTGACAGCTATCTTGCTAGTAAATGAAGAATCGTCATAATAAATGGAAAAGGAAAGTATTTGCCAAAAAGATCAAGATATATATTAAGATTAAAAACCAAATATTGTGCAAATTTTTAATTAAATATTCGGCCTGCAGATGTTTTGAAAGAGAACCATGTATTTATATTTATAAATTAATCAATTTTAATCTGTAGACTTTGACTATACCTTCTTAATACACGCATTTAGATGAAGGTACAGTAAAGTTTCACTCATTTCCAAACTGTTTAGAGAAGATTTCTTTTCTTTTATCCATTTACTGAGTTAGAAATTCTTGTCTACTCCTAATTCCATTAAAAGTGTTCATAATATATGGAAATGTTTTTTTTTAAAGAAATACAAATTTTCTTGGTTGATGCGATTACAGTTAACCATGCATTAATCACTGACACATACCATATCATTATTCAATTTTTGGTGGTTAAATCATAATAAACAACGGTGACGTGGATACTAAAACATCAAAAATTCGCTGATTTTCCGTTTAATTTATGAAATAAGAGGTGGTAAATATATTTACAAGAGATTGTTTTGGGGAAACTGAAAGTGGTAAGCATAGTTACCACTGAGCTTTAAGAGTAAAAATATAATCGAATGTTCATTGGTAAATATACTTACCACTTAATTTTAGGCCATTTAAAACAATTTTATTCATTTTTTTAAAGTTAGATATTTCTTGGAAATTAAATTCTGTAATGTCTTGCTTTAAAGTTTGAAGTTCATTTTGTATTTAATAGAACGACTAGGCGGATCTTACATTGCATGGAATTAAAACTATTGCAATCTGATGCAATTTTATTAATAACTTAAGAAATAAACTAAAATGTCATAGACTACAATATTTAAATAATAAACACATTAAATATGAAGTCAAAGTCATTAACAGAGAGATTTCGAATCGTGAGAAACTCCATCTTTGTCAAAAGCCTTTGTTCATCTTTAAAAAGGAATATTGAATTTAAATTATATAAATTCAATAGCAAATACCAATAATTATATATAAGACTATCTTAAACATAAGACACAACAAAATGGTGTTTCAATTTTAAAAACTTTCCCGGAAGATAAAAACTGAATGATAAACGCTGGAACTTAATGTCGTTACGAAAACCTTCGCATCATGAACGGGCAGTGGTAAGTATAATGATCACTTTTGAATTTAAAAGATTTTTAAATATAGACTTAATATATTTAAGGTAGCTCAATTAAATTTTAAGCATCTTATTATCTTATTTATCATTTTTTAATTCTTTTTACCAGTCCGCATAAAATATCTTTTGCAGGTGGTAAATGTATATACTAGATAACTATAAAGGTTTAAACTCGATGAAAGTATCCTCAAAAGGCACTGACCTCTCTGACTTTTCTATGGACGAGCACCTTATGCCACTGATTGTCATCGAATCTGACTTTGGCGGGTTTCAGGACCTTCTCCACAGAGCTGGACCCCAGGTGAATGATGAGCAAGATTCCTCCGTCCTTTAGGGTGAGCAACAGGTGATCCTCTCCTTTACCCGTGTACAGCAGCAAACCGTTGGGCTGTCTGGACTTGAAGTATAAGGAGATCTGGTCACTGGAGCTGAGGATAGGCTCAGCGTTGAGAGACAGGAGGTTGAAGGACAAATACTCGGAGCCGCGAAAGGTGGCTTCAGCAGGAGTCCGTTCTGAAACAACAAAGAATGGAACACATTTTACTGTTGGTGGTTTTCCCACAAAGCGAAACACAATTGTGTGTTTGATTATCCCTGCCTTAAAACGTATCCAGGAAGAAAACCTACTCCCAAACATAAGAAATCAATTATTCTTCTTGCATGGGTGCTACTCATATACTTTTATCAATAAGAAACTGCTACCACGCTTTACTCCTTATCGCGAAACTTTGGCTGGTTATAACAAGTGAAATCCTCACGATCTTATTTTGAATCATGAAACTGAACTTGCAATAGTCGTGATATATTTAAAAGTTACTCATGAGATAGACTTGGCGGTTTAAAGGCTACGACGCGGCTTCATATGCGAGGGTTCGATTCCCGTTGAAATTCGATGAATTTTGCTTTTATCTCACTTAAATGAAAGCAAACCTTGATATTAGGTGATCATGTCAAAATTAAATTTCTATTGCAACCTTAGTATCGTGAAATAGAGGTTCGTTTACTTTGGTAAGTTGTAAGTCATAATCTGATAACTATTACACCATTGTTAAAGAATTATGAGGAGTTGTTGTCATAATAAAAACAGTGCCATAACTGGCAAGTGCCTTCTCACAGACAAGAAATTCTCATATTAAAAAAAAATGTTATTCGAGAAATCCGTATCGATATAGATTTTTTGAATAACATAACAAAGGATAATGAGTCTTGATAAAGTTTTTTCTCTTTAATAGATATCGATGAGATAAACATTAAATCATATATAAGCAACATTAAAATAGAATATGAATGTAAGAAATTGGAGTTCAGTGGCACAATGTTTTTACAATTTTTTATTTAATTTGATTTCTCATATTAGTAAAAGTGGAATTTTGTAACAGATTTGCCCCAACTTCCACATACGTTAATTTTAAGTTAGTGTACATCGTAAAATTTCTATAAGAAAACATTATTTTCAGATTTTCATTATCGGTTAGTTGATTTATTTTAAATAAGTTTTGATTTCAATTTTAATTTGAGGAAAAGATACTTCCATATCCCATAATATTTTTGATAATAAATTAAAAAAAATATAGAAAAATTTTAAATTGAATTTTTTTTTCATTCTAGTATATTTATGAACAGGTGTCCTTTAAAATCATTTTTATTAAATTTAATAAGCATCTTACTCAAGCGGTAATGCAAAGGTCTATACTTTTCACTGGCTCATACATTTTACAAAAATTGTCACTAACAATATACTAACTTACAAGCATAAATTTTATTTGTATATCATATTACTTACTTTTTTAGAAAGCTGATCTTCGATTTCATTTGAATTTTATAGGTAGATTTGAATTATTATTATTATTATTTTATAATTATCATTAAACCGATACTTCAAGATTTTCACTAAGCTTAAGCTAAAAAAAACATCCTGTTCATAATTTAAATTACTATTTAATTTTTGATTTGTATTTTGAACGTAATTTCACTTTTAAGTTTCAATTAAAGCAAGGTGTAGAAAACGTTACTTTAGCTATGCTATTTCTAAAATTATAGAAAATTTTAATCTCATCAAACCTATTCCTGATATGTAAAAACTAACTTAACTTAAATTTTTAAATTTTAATTTAAACTTCTACATTATAAATTTAAAATGCGTTTTACTAATAACAAGTTTATGTTTCGTTTATAATCCCGGTACGTTCAGGAATTATAACTTTTCGTATTTCAAAGCAGCTTCAGAATTACTCATTTATATATTAATCTCTTGAAAATTCTAGTATTTTTATTATCTAATGTAGATGAAACTTCTCGTTTTAAAAATGAGCTGCCTTATTCATTCAAATGAAATGACATAATTTAATTTAAATCTTAATTTATTTACTATTTATTTATTCGTCCCTATTATTCGCCCTATCATTTATTTTTAAATTTTCTCTCACTTCCTGATCCGAATCCTATTTCTTTATTTAATTATTTCTAACGCGCGCTCTAAAAATTGATAATTCTCACACTACAAGCGAAGGGATAAAAATCCATAACGATCAGAGCATAACTTCCAAATGTACCTAAGATACCATTTC
This sequence comes from Argiope aurantia, assembly GCA_026543865.1. Classification (NCBI taxonomy): domain Eukaryota; kingdom Metazoa; phylum Arthropoda; class Arachnida; order Araneae; family Araneidae; genus Argiope; species Argiope aurantia. The sequence goes on from JAPMOR010065248.1 coordinate 45,023, forward strand.
CTAAGTACACATGCATGAAATAAATCCTTCTAAGAATATTTTACTAAAATTACTAACGAAAAATATTTTCAGACCTTTCGCTTCGCTTGTGTCCCGATGTACAAACTATGTCCTCCCATGGAAAATAATTTGAAGATAAATTCCACATTTATCTTCTTTTCGACCACTAATTTCAAAAATGTCTTGTATATATTTGTGATGGAAAATATGAAAAAAATATGAAAGGAAATAAAGCAATTTAGTGAACTCGGGTTTGATTTATAATATGCCATAGGTTGAGTTGAAAAATAAAAATAATGAAATTGGATTGTATTTCACTACAGCATGGCTTGATATTTTTGCAAATCACGGTTAAAAATTAATTTTAAAAATTAATAAAAGTTAAAGTGAAATTTCCACGGAAATGAAATCGGTATAATTTAATAGGTAACTTTTGGAATTTTAAAATGGTATAAAAAAGACTTTTATGTAATAATTTGCTATCAAGTTACTGTGTGAAATAATCTTAAATAATAATTGCCCCAAGTGTTCTTAGAATCCAGTGGCCCAGGAGGAAACATGGAACAAGCCTACAAATTCGCAAGGATCTATTTATAACATAATAAGATTATTTTCAGAGTGCTATCTAAATGTATCAATGAATATGCAAATAAAATTCTTATTACAGTAAACATTTGCTTTTGCTGTTTTTTTATATAAAACTCAAAAAGATTGTAAAAAAACATTTCTCTGTTGAAATCGAAGAGGAAAAAGTTGCATTGTGATAATCATCAGAGCAAGAGATGTACAATAATAAAAGAAGAGCAGGGCTAATTTGTGAAAAATACTTGAAAAATTAACAGTTTGAGTTTCAACTTCATATTTTATCACTAAGTGTCTTGAGTATTCGTGATACATGAAAATACCACGGTTTTGGAATTTAGATACGCTCCATATATGAATAGACAGTATTTCACCAATAAAATGCAGCAGAGTAAAAATGTAAAATTGGTAGAATCTGTCCAAAATGCAAAAACTAATTTCTGAATTTTAAACGCCAAATAAAAATAACATTGTTTTTAAATAAATCAATCATAGTAATGTATTCTTTCCCTCGTTAATAGCTAATATTTATTGAATGATTACATTCTCGTTTATTTTTTTTGAAAAAATAGGCAATAAACCGATTATATAAATTCTTTTTATTTCCAATTCATACTTATTTATTTGATATCAAATATTATTCCTTTTAGTATTGTGATGCATTGCTCGTTTTAACGACATACATTTATTATTTTTTTAGAATATTTCAAGATTCATTCAATTATTAAAAGGGATTTTTTAAATGACTTTAAATAAACCTTAAAAGGATATTTACTAGTTTTAAAATTAAAATCTATAATTAATTGCAAGTGAATTTATATATATATATATATATATATAATGATATTTTAAATTCTTAATTTAATCCAAATTAATTTCCAAAACTTTATTTTAATTTAGTCCATGGTAAAATATTCTCTTATTTCCTGATCCAATTCAACTGAAGCGGAATTACAGCGCAATCAGTTCTACGTATCGAGTGAAAGTGATACCGCCGTTGCCCTTATCAAAGGTCAACACATGTATTCAATCGCCACGTGGCCGGAAGTCCCGGAAGACTAGTGGTCATTTGTTTCGCCCCTTCTTTCTTACTTCTGCTTTTGTGCCGCACTGCGCCTTCTTGTAAATAAATTATGTCTGTCTCCAGAGAGAGAAAAAACGAAATTAAAAATACAAAGTCTCTCAAACCTGCATTTTGCTTCAAACAAAATAATGTTACACACACATATATATAGCATAAAACGTTATAACATGTAAAATTTATAAATATTAATTTTTTTAAAAATAAAAATTTGAATATTTTGTATAAAAATAGAGACTCTTTAAAAATAAATTTACTAAAAATTTAATTGATTTTTTAAAAAAATAACTATATTATCTAAAACTTGCCGAAATGCGATTTTTTTTGTAAATTATGAATTTATTTATCAATTTATTTATTAATATTATAGTTATGAAATTTTGAGGTCACTTTTATCAAATTTATTAGCAAGTGATTTGATTATTTAATTATGAAGCATTTTAATTCTATAAGCACCCTTAAAGAATTAAAGTTTTATAAAAAGAATCGAAAACTTGTAAGTAAGTTCTGGAATTATTAAAAAAGTACATTTACAGTAAAAATTTAAACGTGTTGAAAATTTAGAAGCCCTAACACATCAAGAAACTGTTGAAAAATTATTAGAAAATACTATCTTTACAAACATGAGGCATGCCGAGTTAAAAAAAAAAGTGTAAAAACAGCGAGTAAAGAATCATTCTAAATTTTATAAATTTGAAAAATAAAATTGCGGTGTTTATGAGCAACAGAAACGTTTTCAGAAAAAGTTTTCTGATAAATTTAGTTTTCAAAATTCAGATGAGATTATTCAAGAGAAAAATGAATGACTCTTCAATTGTTTAAAAGCACTTCTCGCAATAACCAGCATAAACACTTTATTGCGAACAATGTTTTAAAAAAGCAATTGGAAACCTCATTAGGTGAGAAGTTAACACTCGTTTTAATCTTATTCCCATTTGCTCCTTTAAAAAAAATAAGGAAGAATTTTCTAGAAATAGAAACAACAATAGTGATGCCAGTCTGCATTTTGAAAAATAGGCTTATCCCTAACAACAGAAAATCTCATACGTATAAAACCCTCCATCCAGAAAAAAAGGAAGACATTTTTTTTCCAGCTTTTATCTACGTTATTTTTCCCTCCCATACCTGGCAAAAAACCCCATTACCACACCTTAGTTCACACGCTCGGAGGAAAAAAAAAAAAAAAAAGAGAGAGTAATTCGAAAAAATATATAAATGGTTCTCGCTACTTACTCATCAATCATAAAAGCGCTGGGGAACGTGCATTGTCGTCTTTTTTCTGGACGCTCCTTCATCATTTTGTAATGCGGTCTCAAATTTTTAGGAGCTCCTTCGGTTTACAAAATGAGGAGTCGGGCGGCTTCCTGTGATTCGGGTGGAGCATTTTCCTCCTCGAATGCACGGCGAGGAAATGTAGGGGAGATGCATCGGCCAGTTTTATTTGACTTTCTGACAGAGAGATATGGCTGCCAGATTCTTTATGAATGCCTGGCCCGACGTGTAGGCAAAGAATGGAGAAACGTTAATACAAGTCGCTGTGCTTGGAACGGCGACTGTTACGGACAGTTTTGAGTTAGAAAGATTTTGAAGCTTTTCGGATACAAATAAAGTCAATATATAGATAGATAGATATTTTAGCTTTTAAGGTTTTTATGGTGATTGTCAAATGCACTCAATAGTTATGGAAGGCAAGAATAATCTATTTGCCACATTGGAAAATACAGGAGTTTTGAGTTATGCATAATTTTACTTTAAGGTACTGTGGGGGGGGGAGGTTGGCATTAGTTAGTTATATTAATGCCCCATTTGAAAGCAGAACTGCTTATTTGGGATGGGACTCTTAATTTTGAATAGTGTCAGATGACGTGGACGACACCTGTGCTAGTATTCTCCTCACCAAACTTCCACACAGTCTCACACCAGTGGGAGGACGTTTGGCCCAAGATGTCGGAATTAAGGAGCACCTGCCCATATACTTAACAAATATTCAGCAGAATCGAGATTCGAACTTAGAGCTCCCCGGATCCACAATAGAGACTTTATCACAGGGATATGCAGATTTTTCTACGGTACGAGCTACATTTAATTATTTCAATGTGTTGCGACCACCAGTGGCATAGGTGTAGTGTGTTAAAAAAAGGCTTACAATATTTATTATAACTTAATAATAAATATGGAATATTTGCTTACCTACATAACTACAAGCATAATAATAATAGCCACAAATATGGTAATATCAAATGATGCATTTAATAACAAACAATTTAAAATAAATCATTTTCATCTAAAGTTAGCTAAAGATTTAGTCTGCATACTGTGTACCAATCATGAATATATCTGTATATAATTACTAACTGTTAATCTTGCACTGGTGTCTAAGTATCCGTCTGTGAGACGGGAACGATATGTTGTCTTAATTATATTCATTATTGAAAACGCAGATTCACAAAGATGAGTAAATCCAAAGTACGATGTTAAATGATGTGCGACTTCTTTAAAATTAGGATACTTTACTTCTTCCATCTGATTCCAAAACTTATTCTTAACTACGTGCTTTTAAAATTATGCCATTTTAACATGGAAAAACTTCGTTTGCCTCAAGAGTGAAAAAGAACGTATAATTTATATTTTCAGTTATTTCTTCCACATCAACATTGCGAAATGGGTAACACATGAATGTAACAATTGGTTCTTGTCTGGTAAATTCTGGACAACATCCCTCGAATTCAAAGTGAAGTTTTATCATTTCATCATAATATTTTCCTTTGTTAATGTACCTCCGTTTTTAAACAACTCATCAGAAATATTTTTGAATTTTTCTTCGGTGTTACATAAATATTTTTCTTTTAGTATACGGGTGTCTTATGTGTTAGTAAAGCTAGTCACCCTAAAATGTTTTGGTGGTCCACAGGCGATCGCGATTGACTTAATGCCCACCCCTTGTTTAACACTAGGTCATCACGGCCTTTAGAAGAAGGAACGGATGAAGGTTATCTAAAAATTTCAAATTGAGTCAAAAATGTGACAGAACTAACGAATGTTTTAAATCTTTTATTAACAGGCAGATTATCAATAGTATTCTGGGAAAGAAATTTTTTAGATATCTTCATTCATTTGTTCAACGAAAATAGTTTTTTTATAATAATTAGGATTATTGTAAACGTTGCATAGAATATCGCACTGAATAAAAATTGTATTTTTTTTAAAATTTCACCAAATGAAATTTCATGATAAATAGAGGAACTAAACCGTCTTTTAGAAGAAAAAAAATTACATCCAAAAATTTACTTAGTTTTAGTCATTTAGTTTTCAATACACAGCATAGAATTCCCAGAGACAAACGATGAAGAAAATGAATGAAAAATGGCGAAGCAGATTTTATAAGTATTGGACTAAAACTTTTTTTACACTCATATAATTCTTTCTGTGTTATAACAAAATATATTTTAATCGTTGGCTGAATAACATGTATTTATGTTGTTGTTTCTTATGGCGCTAGTCATAGACAAGCCCGCTGACAAAGTCAGCGATTTTAAGCATCTGTTGTTTCAGTTGCGCCATCTAGGGTTGCGCCCGACTTAGCTACTCACGCGTCATAACCCTATTTACGGAACGGACTTCATTCCTACATTTTTTCACAAATAGTAATTTAGACCTGAATATGAGAGTGATCACCTCTGAACAAGTACCCTCAGTGGTATTGCCTCGACTTGGAGGACCTTGTGACGACAACAGGTTTATACGTGCACCAGTCACTTTATACATAGAGAGTCTTCAGCTGGTGGGATTCACTACCCAAAGGATGCGACCCCAACAGCCTAACAACCATTGATAATGCCCTAACAACCATAATTTCATTGATTCTTTTTAAAGTTTGTAATTTGTTTATTTTTGTTATTATATTTTGTTATTTTTTGCTATTTTTGTTATTTATAGCTTGTAAAGTTCTATTTTTAACAATGCCTTTCTTCTGAAATGAAAGGGAATACTGCTGTAACCATTTTACGAATGGATTTATTTGCTTTGGGAATTTTAATATCAACTTGACAGCTACTGAATGCAGATATATTTCTTTATATAATTTAAGTAGTTGCTACAAATGCAGCAATTACAGCAGCAAAGCTTCTTTAAATGAGAGGTCTGAAAAATTGCCAATATGGGTACAAAAAATGGTACAGCTATAAAAAATATGAAGTAACAACTAGTATAAAATGTAGAAGGTGCGCAAGAGCGATACCAACACATTATTTTTCCAAGTAATCCCTCAAATAGGTAGAGTCATTTATCATACCACAAGACCAATTACCTTGATCATCCTGACATGGTAGATAGAAATAATACCTTTAATGTTTTAGGCGCTTTTTTGTAGCTGTTTCTTCTCTAAAGATGATTTTGATATTGAAAGCTGCTTCTTCACTTGTTGGAAAAGAAAGTGTGATATCGAATCACGGCTGTATGAAAATGGCACCGCTCCTCCTACTTGAAGCTTTAGTAAATTCTGGAGTTTAATGCCGGATTTACATCTGGGTTCTGGAGTTTAATACCGGGTTTCATGCAGGGTCGGTAGGCAGCGCATGAGCAGAAAGAGATTGACTAATGTTTGTCAAAATTTCATAAAATAGATCCTGGCATTCCATGCTTGCCTTTTTGGCGTCCCTGAATGTTTTTTTTTCACTGCGTTGAAATGATGTATATTTACGCAAAAAAATATGGTAAAATAAAAAAAAAAGGTCAACATACTTAAATCTGGAAAGATATAGAAAAGAAACGGCAGGTAATATGAAAAACACACACACACAACCTCGCATCAGAAAGGGTAAAAAATGTCAGAATTAATCTATAATAAGTGATTAATTTTTTTCGCTGCAAAAAAAAAAAAAAAAACTGCCAAATTCTACAAACGCATGCGCAATAAAGGAAAGTACAATACAGCGGCATATTGTTTCCCGTGGGAACAATTACTTGTCATCGACCTTTCTGCGCATGCTTACTGACAGCTTTATAACTGGTCGGCATAACGAGTAGCGAAGAAACTTTCATTGAAAAACAGGAGAATCAATTCCGTATTCAACATGTTATAGGAAGGCTTCAAGGAACGTTACCAAAAATTGTGATTAATTTTACATGTAGAAATATTCCTGCTTCATAAAAATTTAATCATAATTCACACTTTAACCAAAGGCTTATGCTTACAGTTGTAGTACAAACATATGTAAAATTTGGAATCTATCTATGAAGTTTTTTTTCTTCCTGAATGATACTTCCTTTAACATTGCTTTGATCATAATTTATTCGACGGAGTAAAATCACAAGATTTCCACATTTCACATCTAACAACTCATTGTACACGAAATTCCTTCCTTCGTGTTTGAACCATAAGATTATAATGATTTGGAATTTGATGATTCATTTTAGTAAATACAAATAAAAAAAACCACTGCCGTTTACGAATACAAAAACTAATATATAAGACTTTACAGAAACTAAATATATTTTATGCTTTTGAATATATATACTGTATTAAACTATTAAATACATTTTGAATGATTATTTATTATTAGAGAAAAAAATAAATTCATGCAAAAAAATTCGTCTATATTATCCACATACATGGTGCTCATTCTAAACGTGACTAATTTCTAAACCGCTAAAGGCTGATACATATTTCTAATTAGAAAAATGATGCAAAACGATGTAAAAAAAATTATATTTTCATTCATTAAATATACTCAATAATAGTACAGTTGAAACTGTTAAGGAATTTAAATTTTTACGCATTCCTTCGGCCCTGTTAGTCATATTTTGTCAAACATCCTTGGCACACTATATTTAAAAAAAAAAGAAAGAAGAATTTCACTCGCGCTATATTTTAAGTTCAGTAATTTGGCGAAGCTTTAAATATTACAGATACATTACACAATTTTAGATCATTTTAATAGCTGCTTCAAGAATATCCAATCTGTTCAAGCGTCCTTGATATGATCTAAATTAATGAAATTCGAAACGTCATAACTCGGTCAATTTCGATCGCAGAAGAACTTACTTTTTTTTAATTTTAGAGAGACAAGAATATTTTACTAAATATGAATAAAATGAATTAAAAATTTTATAAAAATATCGATTTCGCAATTTTTTTAGCTATTCAATTTTGTACTGAAATAACTCAAAACCTAAATTGTATATACCAGTTAAAGCTGTTTTACGACTGGAATTACATTCTCGTTTCTATTGATTTAGAAATTAGCTGCTTGGCCACGATTAAAGTGAGCATAATAAAAGAGCAGGTTTGTTTGTATATCCACTTATATTGTCGTTAAGCAGAAGAAAATTAGGTCATTTGATATACTAGTGACTAAATTTGGCACGGTTTATAGATTAACACGAAAGGGAGTTAACCCGAAAAAATTGCAATGGAACCTGGCATAATGAGCATGATTTGTTCCCGAATCTTACTCGCAATGCGAAACACCCATTAATCAAAACAATAATTTTTCACAGAAATCCATGTAAATTAGAACAATGTCTTTCATTCCAAAAAGAAATACTCAAACAAATTTATAATAATGTTAATTTATAAGTTAATAAGTTTATAATAATAAGTTTAAGTAAGTATTAAGTAAGTAAGTAAGTAATAAATAAGTAAATAAGTTTAAGTAAGTATTAAGTAAGTAAGTAAATAAGTTTAGTAAGTAAGCAAGTTAGTAAGTAGTAAGCAAGTAAGTAGTAAGTAAGTAGTAGTAAGTAAATTAAGTAAGTAAGTAAGTAAGTTAAGTAATATCTTCCTTATTTTCGCTGAAGGGTTGTTGTTCTATTCAATTTATTATTTCTTCATTTTTTTTAACTCATTCCCTTCGAAGCTTTTTTCTGTACTGCATAGTTCCAAAAGCTCTTCGGTAGTACCGGTTATGTTCTTTCACAGATTCATTGATGTCTTTGCTATCCACCTCTTGTCCATAATCTTGGTTGGCGATGCAATGTCATTTATGAAGGCTCCATAGGCACTTGCTTAAAACCCTCGGAACACTATCACCCGTTCGACAACACTCCCTGGCCCTTTTCTCGTAGATATAACGGCTCTCTTTAAACGACAATGACTGATTCAGTCCAATACAGCTTGTGACACTCAGGGTCTCCTCGTCAATCGTTCTGCGAAACATCGTCTTTTAAGTGCGATACTTTTTTACGTTTCCTTTATGCTCATTATCTGATCATACGTTACGAGAGGTGCATGTTAAATGAGATATTAATGTAATTTAAAATTCGAAATTTTCATCTTTATTTTAAGTTAAATAGTAAATTTAGGCGTTTTTTTAAGTTTTAATATTTTTTTATACATTCTGTGTGAAACCTAATTTTTTATGCTGTTATTGTAGCTAGTTCCCTTCCTGATAAGTGTAATCTGAAGTTCAAACTATAATTTTTCCGATTTAAACGATTTTTTTTTAAGTTATCAAAGTTTCTTTTTTTTGTACATTTTTACAAAATATTATTTTTTATTATTACCCATGCTGCATCTGATATTCCATTCCATAAACATTCATAATAATTATTGCTATATGAGATGATATATCATGATTCTATAATTTAATTACTTTTTACATTTAATTTTTTTCTTTCTATGTTGCTATCACTACTACTGAAGTTAATATTACTGTGTTACTGATCTCTTATTATTTTCTGCATCTTTGTATAAAAATTGAAAAAAAAGTACACATCAAAGTACCTGAAATGGGTTAACAAAATACAAGGAAACGAACAAATATGGAGGAAAATAGAACAAAGACATTGAGAAATTGAGTGCCAAGCTAGGACGAAGGAAAATATAAGAATTACAGAATGAAAATCTCAAAAAGCTGCAATGAGCTGATTGTTGAAAGAGAAGCTTTTCAACAATAGAGAAGGCCGCGGTGGCCTGGTGGTAAGGTCTCAGCTTCGGAATCGGAGGGTTTCAGGTTCGAGGCCCGATTCCACCGAAGAACCGTCGTGTAAAAGGGTCAGTTGCACGTTAAATCCGTCATGACCAAACGTCCTCCCACTGGTGTGGTGTGGAGAGGGGGGTGCCAGCTCAGGTGTCGTCCTCGTCATCTGACCGTGGTTCAAAATTACGAGGTCCGTCCCAAAATAGCCCTAGTGTTGCTTCAAACGGGACGTTAATATAACCAAACCAAAAATCAACAATAGAGAAAACGAAAATCAAAATATTATGCGAATTCAAGCAGGGGAAAAAATACAGACAGGAAAAAAAAACCCAGATCCAAGAATGTTAATATAATGGAATATGAGTGCTTATCATTGTAATTTCAGCAGTATTTATGTATCTGAAAATACTACGTGAATAGGAGCAGCGTGAAGTATTTGTTAAAACTGCGGTTCGAAAAAGTGGCTTAGAGAGTCATCTAACACATTCTTATCTGTGAGCGTATTTCTTCTAAACTTATATGTTCCGATAATAGAAGACTGGTTCTTGTTCAGAACCATCTAAACCTTTGAAAAATCTATTTACAAGAAAAGAATTGAAAGATTTCTGGTATCAAGAAGGGAGCACAACAGAGTTTAATGGTGGGGAAAATTAGTAACAATACTTATAGAAAAATGAATACAGATATATATGGAAAATTTCGACCACATGTAACACAGCTATTACACTTAAAAATTAATAAATGTTCTACAAAAATGTTTTATATATTAAAAAGAAAATTGCGTTGATATTTCTGTGTTAAACGTGCAACCATTGTTAACTCCTGTGTGAACGACTATAGATAAATTTTAAATGAGTTCCTTGTGTTAGGGACTCTATATATTTTAAAAACTATAGGAAGGCAACCATAGAACATAATATACAGGAACATATATTTATATAGTATATACACAATGATAGAACCTAATATAAGAGAAAAATATTAGTTTTGTTTCAATATAAAATAACTGCACTACAACATCTTCACATTATAAGTTTAATTTTTACAAAAGGAAATTTAAAATAAAATTCTGCATTAAATTTTTGCTCATATCTGATCATAGAAAAAAATTGATTAACAAATTAAATTGAATTTCTTTACAACCACAACTACAGAGCAAAATAAGCCTTGAAATGGCGAGTGTCAAAAATATAGATATACCATAGTCATTTATTGGAAGAAACTCCCCGATTATTTCAAAGTGCAAAGCCGAGAAAGCAAAAAGCTGTATATAAATTTTAAAGTTTCTTTTCTTTCGTATCCTTTCCTTTTATTTAATTTATAAACAAACAACTGCTTACATCAGTCCCTTATTTTGTTTATAACCCTATGCTGCATGGCAAAATGCAACTGTATTGTATTGTGCATTGCGTTAACACAATGGCTTAACCTCATCGTATATTGAAGTGAATAAAATATACATTTTAACAGAGTACCTCCTCTGCGAAACATATTTAGTTTAAAATTCAACACAGATCAATATTTTTGGTAGTGTATAATGTATCTAGATCAGATCTAATATTGTAAATCTGCAGAGCATATTTTAAGATTCAAACAAGATAAGAAGCTTCTGGCATGGTGGTCGGTTCTTGCCACCCGGGGTGTGCAGAAATAGTAGGGATACAATTGATGAAATGGTACAGACGGGAACAGAACGAGACGATGTTTCCTACTTACCAATGATAGGACATGCTTCCCACGAGAAGAGTTGTACCGTAAGCGGTGATGGTCTTTAGGACTCAATTTCAGTTTTAGCCAATGCTACCACGGCGGTTCAGTCAGTCAGATCAAATCCTTATGCCTTAGAGGCGATATGAGCAGTCAAATTTGTGGTTCTACACAGATATATTCAATATGATGATCATCTTAGACCACAATTAGATTCGCATCAGTAATTCTAGCGAAAGAGTCAGATTCCTAATTTCAAACCTCCTTTCCCAACGTTTCTCTATTAATCGCAGTTCCATACATTCACTTTCATAAATTTCGAGTACATTTGTAAAGAAATTTAAAATTTTGGGGGAAATGACCACTTTTGTGTGGTCGTTTCCCTGGGGGGGGGGGGACGACCGCTTCTTCTTCGTACATCGTACTTTAAAAATCGTCAAAATCTGCTGGCGGAATTTTTTAATGAATAGTGTTATTTTTCTTCTTCATATACAAGAAAATGGAAAATATATTTTAGCATCACTTTTAGAGCTCTATAAAACACAAAGTCAAGAACAATGAATGCATCAAGTTAAAATTCCAAGAATCGCTTTCTTAAAAAAATAAAATTTTAGCTAAAAACTTTTCTAAAATAAAACAGTATTACTAATAAGAAAATGAATCACAATGTAACAAAATTAAATACAAAGGAATGTAACAAAGTTAAGCTGAAACAATGTGCAATACTCTCTCTCAGTCAAAGCTCTTATCTAACATTTTTCAATTATAGCATTCTCAGTAAGATTTTAAAAAAATGTATATAAAAAAACCAGATAATACTTTAAATAGAGAATTATAATAAGCTTAATCAGCTTACTTTGAATCAGATTAGAGAATTGAATCAAGCTAACTCGTTTCTTAGGTCTTCCTTCACATTTAACATTTTAAGTAACTCAGAGACGTTATATGTCTAAACAATATTGTTACATTATATATCTAAACAATATTGTTACATTATATATCTAAACAATATTGTTACAGATAGATAGCTATTGCAAATTTCTAAACAAGTTGCAATCATAAAATTTTAAATAAAGCCCACATTTACTGATGGAGGAATCTAAAAATTCAATTCATTAAAATATTTTTATCTTATGGAAATGAAGAGAAGAGCAAATATTTCAGCTTTAATGAATTCTCGTTGCTTTTGTTTTTCACAGATTTTGTTTAAGCATGAATATATTTTATAAAAATGGATGAAGAACCAGTATTTCGAAATAAATATTAGAAGCAAGCTCGGATAAAAAATACTCACTTATTATCAAGAAAATGTGATAGTTAATCAAAAGTACTTTTTGAGATCCTCTATATAGAAACTGAAGAGAATAAATAATTCAGTCCTTTAAAAAAAATTTCTTTGAGATTTTTTTTATGCCTTGACAAATACTTTTTGATATTTTTATCTTCCGACCACACAGTTTATTTTTAGTTGATAAAATGGAATAAAATAACAATACAGAAATTCTAATTCAAAACACCCACTCGTTTTCTTTTCTAAGGCTTGATTTTTATCACTTGGTTAGGTCGTTACGTTTTTGTTGAACACAATGCCGCTATAACAAATGTTCATTTTCATTGTTCATTTGGATGCTCCTTTAATTGTTTTTTTTTCATGGTGAATTTCTGATCTCAAATGCTAAAAATACAGCTTTGCATGTGGAGTTAAGCAATTATAATGTGGTAAGGAATGCTTCCTGCAATTGATAAAAAACATCATAATTATGGGTTAAACTTCACCATAATTATTGGTTAAACTTCATCATAATTATTGGTTAAACTTCATCATAATTATTGAAGTTTTTCACAGCATTGCAAACATACCGAGTTTCGATATGGAAAAGTTTGACTGCCATTTGTGAGGGCATTTATGCTTTAAAATTAATTACAATTAATTTAATTTTTATTAAAACTGCACAATTTTAAAATGTTATTTCTTAACAGATCTAAAAACGTTGCTCTGAAATTGATAGACGTGTCATTTAAACGTTGATTATTACTCTGTTATCAGTAAAGAATTTATGCAATTTATTTTGTCTCAAAAGTTTAACAAAAGCAGTTCATTTTGTGATTTTAATTACCTTCCTAATGTGTTTTTAGTTACTATTATTTTAGTTTAGCTTAGTTATATTAACGTCCCGTTTAAAGCAACAATAAGGTTATTTTGGGACGGACCTCGTAATTTTGAACCGCGGTCAGATGTAGAGCACGACATCTGACTGGCACCCCTTTCCACGCCACACCAACGGGAGGACGTTTGACCGTGACGGATTTATCCTGCAACAGCCACCCTTACACGGCGGTTCTTGAACTGAAACCCTACGGCTCACAAGCCGAGACCTTATCACCAGGATATCACGGTCCATTCCTAGTTACTATTGCATAAATATTAAGAAGCTTATATACATTTTCCATTTGTATAATACTCACCGCATAATAACTTTCATGTTTAAACATTAAAAAAATTAACAAATTAAAAGAAATGTGCCAACATAAATTTCACAAATTTTCTCACAAAAGTATTAAAATGTTAATGAAAATTTAATCTCAATCATCATGAAATTAGGAGCACAAAATGGCTATCAATATAAGGTTTTATTTAAATTGATAAACTTCTTATTCATAACGATATTGTGTAAAAGAATTTGTTTCTAAATGCTCTTGAAATTTGAGATTTTGCATAATAATGCATTCTGGATAAAAATGAATTATTTTCATATTTTCGGAACTAAAATATAAACTAGTTAACTGATTATATTATGATTCCATACCAAAGTAAATATCCAAAAGAAAATTCGAGATTAAAATTATTTCAAGATTTTATAATATTTATTATAGTAAATTATAAATTAAAGAATAAAAAATGAAAAATACTTAAAGCATTTTTTGACATTTTACTGTGTTAATAAAAATGTATTGTTATTGAGATTCTCCTTAGAGGAAATAATGATGCATAATTTCTTAAAAAAGAAAATCTTGAATTTACTTTAGAGGAAAAAAGATATCAGATAAAAATTCTTTATCATCCAGTTTATTATTTCTTAAAAACAAAGACTTCATGCATCGCGTGCACAATGCGTTTTCTAAGCGCGACGAAATACAGCCAGCCAACTTGAAATATTATCAACACTTTATAATCGCTGTCTTTGAACGAAGTTTTCTCTTCCTGCTCAAATATTTGAACTACTTTTTTCCCCGCTCCAAACGAAGACTCAACAAAAGTTGGAGAAGGGACTCTTTGAGAAGAAAAATAAATTGCGCTAAAGCTATCCAAATATAAAATGAAAATTCTATAAGCACTCGACCCTGGAATTTTACTTGCAGATTCCCTCTAACATGAGGCAGAAGGGGCCCGTGGGGCCTCGAACGACCACTAGGGAACTGGATGATACAAGACTTATCCATCCTTTTCACATTTCACATCTGTATTCCGGGAAATGTATGGAATCCATAAAAGCTCTCCTGATAAAATTGTCTGCCTTCCCAGTATTTTTATTCTTCTCCAATAGGGATTTCAAACCTGGAGGAAAGACACGCGCCCAGGGGCAAAGAGGATGATGAATTACAGCTACAGAAAAATCAAGATTTTTTTTTATTATTATTATTTTCACTTAAATGTGCATTGACTGAAATTTGAAGTTGTAATTAATGATGTGGTTGAAAGAAATACGTATGATATATTCCAAAATTGAAGAGTTTGAATTCTATAGTTAATAGTATGATTAACTAATGTTCGGTGTAGATCATTTCTCTTAGTACTTTAGATTATTTTGTATTTCTCCTGGAAATAAATAATTTCGTGCTTTTTCAAATGACTTTATACATGTCTGAGTTTCGTTTCGTTTCGTTATATTAACATCCCGTTTGAAGCGACACTAGGGCTATTTTGGGACGGACCTCGTAATTTTGAACCACGGTCAGATGACGAGGACGACACCTGAGCTGGCACCCCCCTCTCCACACCACACCACACCACACCAACGGGAGGACGTTCGGTCAGGACGGATTTAACGTGCAACAGACCCCCTTACACGACGGTTCTTCGGTGGAATCGGTATACATGTCTGAGAAGAGGAAATTAAAGAAATTTCAGTTTCAATTATCCACCTTCACAGATGAGTGAGCAATACCGGTGTTTTTTTTTTCCCTTCAGTGATCACAGATTTTAAGTTGTAAATTTTCGTTGTGAATTTCTATTTAACATATTCCTCTAATAAAAAAGGAATAAGAATAAGTAAAGAGATGTTATTGCAAGAACAGATAGGCCGACAAATGATCAATTGGGGAAAGCACTGCACCTAAGTTATGACGTACATCTGAAAATCTGAAGGTAAATCTACGTACCAAATTTCATTCATCGAGCTTGTGGAATTGATGAGTTCTCATATTTTTACTAATAGAGACAAAGCTTGATACAAATTGTAATTTGGGTTCAAAGATCACATACAAAACTAATCGTAACTTTAGAGTTATCTTGTTCTTATAATTTTAAATATTGAATGTTTAGATCTTTAAAAAGTTTAAAACATAAAGAGTCATCAAAATCTTCATATAAATTTTTTTCATTATCAAATATTATATATTTGTAACATTGTTTTTGTAGATGAATGCTCCCCCCTCCCCCTCAAAAAAGACAACTTTAGAATTAACTTCACTTTATTTTTCCACGGGAGGGCATGTTTCATAAATGGAAACGAAAAGCGAAACATGTCTGATCACACCAGAACACAAGAGCGAAAGTGTGAGAAACTTTATTTACTAAGAGATTTTTATAGGGATTTCCCCGACATGTTTCGATTCAGGAAAGGGAATTTTTGATATCTTTGGAAGATATGCCGTAGGCGTTAGGGATTTTTCTTAATTCAGTTGGGATATCAGAATTGCAATAGTCATCAATTTTTAAGAAGGCACGATAGAAAAATTAAATAAAAAGTGTTATTTTGATAACAGAATAAGAAGAAAATCCAGAAAAAAGCAATATGGGTCAATTTAAGATAAAAAGTAGAAAAATAATTAGGATTTAAATTACATCGTATAAAATATATGTGTGTAATGATACGATATTATATACACACGCAATTTCTTATGCTAGAAATCAAAAACAATAATCTTCAGAGTACTTTTATAGAAGATTTCTTCCACTAAGTTAATTAGTTAGTTTTTAGTTTAGTTATGTTATATTAACGTCCCGTTTGAAGCAACAGTAGGGCTATTTTGGGACTGACCTCGTCATTTTGAACCGCGGTCAGATGACGAGGACGACGCCTGAGCTGGCACCCCCCTCTCCACACCACACCAGTGGGAGTACGTTTGGTCAGGACTGATTTAACGTGCAACAGACCCCCTTACACGACGGTTCTTCGGTGGAATCGGGTCTCGAACCTGAAACCCTCCGTTTTGGAAGCCGAGGTCTCACCACCAGGCCACAGCGGGCTCTTCATCCATTCAGATAACTGTTTTATGAAGAAGTTGAAACCAAATTAAAAAGTTGCAAGTCTTTCCGCAGTACAGCAATTAAAGCCAAATTCGAAAACTTCAATGGTTTTATACAAAATCAATTACTGCTTTCCTGAACTATTTCTGAAACTGTACCATTTCTCAAAAGACGATATAATAGCAATCAAAATGAGCATTAATCAACAATAAATCATCTATAACAGAGTTCCAGTAATTAATTTCGTAATGCTGACAGCTGCAGTCCATTAAATGTAATCTGTCATTGTGACAATACTGATGATTGAAAAGAGAATGAATAAATTTATGTGTAGAATGTAATCCAATAATTGTCTCAAGGGATCGTCTTGTTCGAATATTTAAAGGTAGCCTTTACCGACAGACGCTCGAATTGATTATGGCATGATATGATTTCCTAATGACATCTGAATTTTTATATGTAAGTTGATCGAAAAGAAAGGAACAATACCAAAAACTCTGTTAAGTAATAGCATAAAAATTGGATTCAAGAGAAACAGCAAAGTATCACCTTTCCTTGGAATCATCAAATGGAATGATAGAATATTCCATCATGAATCATTGTTTAGAAATGATTATTTCATTGTTCTGTAATTGAATATTTGATTTCAGAGCACATTGCAATACATGAGTAAAAATAATAGTGTTTCTGTTAATCGTGTCACAACTTAGAAACTCATTTTACTCTACAGTTTCGTCTACAGAGATGCTTGTTTAGATAATTGGTCTTTTAATTACTAAAAGTAGAAAATATCGTTAAGGTCAAATAAGGATTAAAAAGGGTACAGTACTAAATTTCGCACCTGAGGCTTGACGTGAAATTTTGAATTTGGCGAAGAGTATGGGGATGTCAATCATATGAGTTCATGCACATTGCATATACGTCATAAATTTCAACCATCTGAAGGCAATAATATGCAGAAAAATAAATGAAGTAATATTCTTAGACGCTTAAAAACATATTGCATTTAATTATTTATTGATTTTCGACGAATCTCGATATTATTATTCCATTATCACGCCTAAAATTTAATGACATTTGACAAGACAGCAATTACACTGGAGAGCTCCTTTGAAGAGAGAAATGGAGTTGTTTTGGGGCAATACTTCTTGTAAACCATTTTAATGATTCTCGGATTTTTTATGATATAATTAATAGCTAACTTCAGAACATTCTGAGGCATTTTTTACATGTTTCAGAATATTATGTTAGTAATGGAATCTCGTTAAAATTATTTCTACTAGCAAGAAAGTATTTTTGTTTATATATATTATTGTCGCGTTTTTAGAGCAATACTCGGGTTATTTTGGGACGTATCTCTTAACTTTGAACCCCGGTAAGATGACGAGGATGACACCTGAAGAATTTTACAAATGATAAAATCTTAACATGCTAAATACGGGAATTTAATAAAATCTGAAAGCAGAAAAGGTTGGTATAAGTTTGATTCTAACCTCACAAAATTTAGCGAAGAAACTAAACGTTTATTTAATGTTGCTCCTCTAAACTTTAATACTTCTGCTTGTATGAAAAGAAAAAAAAGTACCAGTTATGGAACAAGAATTTCTAAACGATCAACGTTCTGACAGGAAAATGGTTATATTTAATATTGATATAGTTACTACAAGCACTTTGAGGAAGAAAGAAGTGAGAAAAAATAAAGAATTTCAGAGAATAGTTAAATTTAATCAAGAACGGATAAAAAAATGCTAGTGTGTCAGAAACGGTTACTAGCGAATGTGACAGCGGTCAAGACAACAGTGTTCTTTACAAGAAGAGGCAAACCATCCAGATCATGCAAATATAAAAGAAGAGATAAAATTACCAGGCCCTTCAAAACTGATATAAAAGAAAAGCACTCAGATTTGCATTAAATTGACATCTGTAGCCTTTCATTGCTGACCATATCGGAATATTAGATAGAGTTGCTGTAGGTATTGCTAGTGCTGCTTTACAAAACTTGGGTGTAATCACAGAAGAAGGCAAAAACAATGTAATAGAAAGTAAAAAAAATTTAAAGCCATCTGAAGCTGAACCAAATAGGATAGTGGACCGGTTATCGACTTTCTCCAGGTTCCTTGTCACACGCAAGCAGTGGAATGAACTGTGGAACTGGTCACCGAATCGGCTCAAAATGTCAGTGGTTCAATCGCAAAAGATGGATACGTAAAGGCAAAAATTGACTCGCGTATGAATATGCCAAAATTTAATATAGAAAATAGTTTAATGTGGCAGTGAAGTAGAAACAAACATTTTGCAGCCTGTAACATTCAAAATAATTAAATATGCAAAATTAAGAGGCATAAAATCTGACATTAAAATATTTTTCATCATTATTATATTTTGTAAATTGATAATTTTTTCCAATTGTAATGCTTATAAGTGCATTTAAAACCATCCTTTATAACATTATATGTACGAAAAATTCATAAAAAATATTTTATCAAAGTTTATGATTTATCAATATTTTTTTACAAACTGTAAGCTCTTTGCGGCATCTCAAGGTAATATAATATTGCTATTAAAATTTTTTAATACTTTTTTGAACCTAAATCTTTCTCCATTATTACCAAACTAAAAACAAATTTTTTTTAAATCAATTTTCGTTTCACCTTACTGTCCAAGTATAAATGAAGCACACGATATCTACAAAACGTAAAGCATTAAATGAATGTAACGTAAAGCATATTTACAAATTTAACATCTGAAATCCATCAATTTTTAAACAAATCAAATACACGCAAGTTTTTTTTTATTTTGAACTTGGTAATTAAAAAATGCAATGCCTTAAATAAATGAAATTTTTCAGATGATTAATGCAATTAAAAGCGTAATTGTGCATCAAATTTTCGCTTCAAACATACGTAAAGAGGTGTTAAAAAGGCATATTTGGTTTTCTTTGAAATAATATAAAGAATAATATTCTCATGGGCGGTACTCTGAAAATAAAAATCTGAGCGAGTATCTGACATTATCATTCTTGCCCAAGATCCATAATTTTACTTGGGAAAAAAGAGGATAGCAGCTTTATTAGGAAGCATGGGTTTACGAACCATTTTTAAAAACCTCTGCGTAACTTTTTAAATATTTATATTACCTCTTGTTTAAATTAAAAACATTTAATCTACTTAATCAAAAACATTTATTCCCCACGTGGTAAATGTTTTATTCATCTTTTATTTCAAATGTTACTTTTCTAAAAATATTTTAATCAATTCACTTGAAGTTACCTCATAATTCTTTTACTAGCGATATGTAATAACGTCAAATCCGCCCACTTGCATTTTCTGTGATATTTCCCCTGATAATAATTTTCGAATATTTTTTTTCCAATTAAAATCTGATTATCCAATAACGCCCACAACTCAGTGCTGTTAGTAGCGCATCCATTTTGTCCCCCCTCCTAATTTTCTGCGCTATGCACTACTGCTGGATCAAATGATCGATGCGCAAATAAAATTATTTTAAGGAGAGCGTTTAATTTAGCTTTAGAAGATTTCAGATATAAATTTATCGACATATCGGTATTAACTTATACAACTTTAATTTTTACAGTAACAATATCTAGAAGATTATTGTGCTACAATAACAAATCCCACGGGGGGCACCTCTTAATTAAGAATGAGAAGCCACCGCCTTGGTGGTTGGTTCACTCCTCCCTTGTGGGTACACACATAGGTTTGGGTCTAGCTCCTCCCATCGATAACGGGGTGCACTTCCTTAGGGAGAGTTGTACCGTGGCCGGTGATGGCCCTTAGGACTCAACCACGATTCCCGCCAGTGTTGTTATTCAAGTTTTTCCGTGTGCCATTCCGGTTGCTCGGAGTAGCCAGTTTGTGGTACCACAGCAACAAAAATATCATAACCTACTTTTTAATACTTTTGGTATTTTATTTTTGTTATTTTTCCAAATACATTTTCACATTTTAATTTTTAATGCAGTTCAAACAATAAAGGTGAGAACATCATAAATTTTGAGAGTTTTTACTTGAAAATTACTAAATAGATCAATGATGATCTATTTAGTAATTTGCACCATTTCTAGAAATGCACCATTCTAGAAATGCACCATTTCTAGAAAAACTGATTTTTTTTTCGGTGAGCGAATTTTTTTTTCAGTAATTCATCATAGCATAATTTTTACCGCCAAGAACGTTAAGAGCTCTTTTCGAAGGAGCTTAATAGAACAATTATTTTTAACATGAAAACAAACCGAAGAGTAAGTTTTTCTTCCAACTTGGAAAAGTAAGTTCTTAAAACAATATGGCAAGTTCTGTTCATTTCTCCTCATCAGATTCTGTATTCTAGTGATACAGATGTTTCCAAAACCGCAAGTGGATCAAAAGCCAGGATCACGTAACAGATAATGAAAACATTGACACAAACGTGCAGTTTGGTTTTCGTCGTAAAATGAGAAAAACTGAATAGGCATTTTAGGTGCCTTTCATTCCGAAATTTCATTTTTTACACTTTAATTACATAAAATTACAGATAAAGATTCATTTACGTAAATCACTGCGTCTTTTAGTAAATACAGACGCTTTCAAATTGTACGTTATAAATCCATTTTTAGAGGGTTGGACAAGATCTTTAACGTATACCAAAAAGTAGTTACCCTTGTATTCTGCTTTAAACAGAATGACCATCTTCGAGACTGCACAGTGGAGGGAAAGTTTGAGTTTGAACGTTTTGAGAATGAATGTTTGAGTTTGAAAGTTTAAGTTCTAATGACCCATTATCGGACACAGTAGAGTCACTTCCACAGAAGGTACCTCCAATCATCGATATGAAAGTAACCGACTCATTATTTACCCATCAGGAAAGCACGAACCAATCACCATATATCACCATATTTTTTCATCCTTATATTTTAAAGTGTCCCTTGTTGATGATCTTCAATATATATTATAAGTGTTTTAACACAATTTTCAAAACTGTAACACGACAAAAAATTAGCGCAATACGCATACAAGTGAACGCCCGTGTTGAATTACAAGAAATGAGAAGATAAAAAAATATATCTTTTCAATAGGCGGAATGTGTGTCTGAAGAAACGGTCTTTCCCTCAAGAAACAATTTATTCAAGTCTGCGGCCTCGCTTAAGGTTACTTTTTAAAGCAGTAACTCAGACCCTAGCACCCACTCAATCAAAAACTCTTCTTCTCATTGAAGTTTTCATCAGTACAGATTTCGTTATTATAAGTGCGAACATTTATTGTATTTGATACTTTTTTCTTTCCATTACAAATGTTCCTTTTGGACCCATAAAACCTTTTTCTGAAAGAGTGTAAGTTGAAAGATATGTGTTCGTTTCTGAAAATTTCCTGTCCCGACAATGAAGAGCGTCGCTATAAATACGGTATCTAAAATGTGGGTCACAGTGTTTAAAAGTTTAGGAGCCCTCGAGAATCATATTCATATAAATACGAATATGTAGGCAATCGATAGAATCAAAAGAATCTATAGAATCAATCAATTGATAAAATATGATAGAATCAATATGTCATGGATCATGGTCAACATGTTGATGGTTATGATCCAGCATCTTATAATTATCCACAAATGTCGTCAAACGGAGAGATCTACATGTTGATTATAAATGAATATCCCATATTTGCAGCTTAAAAAATAAATAAAATACAGCCTTGTTTTTCATCTGAAATCAAAAATAACAGTTGAGAGATTAAATTCAATACAGTTATAAAAGTTCATTTTGAGCCCTTCCTGAAATACAAAGGATATCGAAGCGGCACAATTACTCATGCCACAATTTTTCCTGGTGTGAAGCTTTGAAATAATGCAGACATGCATGTATGGGAATACTTGATTTTTTTTCTGGGAATTACATCAAACAGCAGGTGCTTTTTCCCAATCCACCAACTAACAATGATAAAAATAAACACGCATATCTGTTGGCTTTCAAATCATCACATCATAGATGCTGAAAGAGTATGGGGTGAATTTTTGTATCGCCTCGGTATCAATCGCATTATTGGAAGTGCTTATAATGAACATTTATGTGTGTTAAATTTAAATTTCCAACTGTTATTTGTAATGTCTGATGAACAACAAAGCTATATTTTATTTTGCTTTATTTTAACAGCCGTGCAAATTTGAGATATTCATTTATAATGACCCTGTATTTGTATAAAACATACAACTTTTGGTCATGAAACCCTTATGCTAAATTTTATATATCCATCTTGATGCATTACCGAGATATCTCATTTCCCTAAAAAATTACCTCTTGGGCAGATTATGTCCAAAGTATGAAAGAAATCTACAATTCTGATGTAAAAGTTACATTTCAAATTTTCTAAGGATTGCGTTTTTGAGTTATCCAACTTATCTAAAGATATTATTTTAAAAATTAATTTTATGATCTCAAAAATATCTAAATCGTGGAAATTCATCACGATGTAGATATTTTTGAGAAATATGAACAGTTACAATACTTTCGCTGCGTAAATGACTTCAGATTAGTTTCTTTATTTTCGAGTTAATATAAATATTTGATTCTATGCAAATTTAGTAATTAGTAAGATGTGATACTATTGAACTAAAGTCGAATGTATTTACTCAGCATTTATACCGTTTCAGATAATCTTGCCAAAAAAAAAAAGATCAAAGAATTAAAAAAATATATATATATATTCACCGGAGAAGTTTATATGCAGGGATCCACCAAGTCTTTTTTGTGGAATGAAATTCAGTATCATAACAAAAGCGAAAGAATGGGGGACAAAAAAAAATACCGAAAAAATTGAAAAGAATGGAAAAAAATTGCAACGACAAGATTATTGGATTAGAAATCAAAGGATATAAAAAATGAAGCATGGGTGGATATTTTTTCGGGTCAAACTATTCCTGAGATAATAATAAAAAAAATCCACTTCAAATATTTTGAAAAAGTATCCTTAAAAGTTCTAAAAAAGTGCCGAACAAAGAAGAACAATGAAAAGCTAGAGAAGAACTGTTTGCTCAAACTGTATCTGGCAACTGGCCAATAATATGAACACGTGACTTCATGGGAGAGAGATGAAACTCATTCAGGAATTTGAAATAAAAATCCGATCTGTTTTTTTTCCCACGGAACATTTTTGGTTTGAATAAATAAAAATTTTTTTTTTTTAAATCGAAATTAACTTATTATTTTTACCTGAAAGAAATGCCAATATCAAAGGTTTTTTTTCCACCTTCAGATAATTTTTTTTTGTGGCAAGCCTTTTTTGCAAGGACTAAGTGAGAGCTTAAACTTTATTTTTTTTTTCAGAAATCGTTATTAAGCTAATATACTAAGCTTTTAAAAGGAACAAGTTAGTTACTAAATAAATATGTGTTAAAATTTGTTTAAAAAAAACTGGAATTGTAAGATGTACGTTAATTTTCACATTAAAATGTAAGAGAAAAACCGAGAAATTAATAGGTGTATTAAAAAGCTTTAAAAATCATTATTCTTTTTTTTTAAAGCTTACTTAGTCTATGCTGCATTTTTTAGCATCAAACACACGTAGAATACTATTAGAAAAATGGCCTTATTAGAGAAAATAATTACAGTATACACTAAAAACTATAGTAATATTTAATTAATTTATTATTATCATTGTATGAACTCTAGTAACATTTTATTAACTATATTTTATTTAATTTCAAAATACGGCATTACTATGCTTTGCTGATATTTCATTCTATACCCTATTACAAACCCGAAAAGAAAAAAAGAAATTAAGAATAAAGAGGGTTGTCCAAATGAGAAGAAAACACTTTACGATTGCGTTAAAATGATTGTAGCTATAGCAGAGTAACCGAATAAGAATATAAAGGGCGGTAGGAGGTTCAATAGGGAAAACTGTTCTTATTAGAAGAAACTAGTTGAAAGTAAAGTCGTGCTATTGATGTATTTTTGATTCTTCGATTGCCGTGGACCACTCTTGATTGATTTCCTGACCCAAAGAAACACTGTCAGTTCAACACAATACTGAAGTATTATGACGAAACTACGGAACGCAATAAACGGCTAGGCCTTCTCACGCAATAAGTGATCCTTTTCTATGACAATGTCTGCCCACACGTCTTTCTGGAAATCAAAAACGTTGTAAAGTGTTGGAACAGTCTACAGTCCAGAACATACAGTCCAGATTTGTCACCCTGTGACTTCCACATCTTTGGGCCACTTAAGAGAGCATTACGAGGGGCACGATTCCATTTGGACGACGAAATGAAGGAAGCTGTTCAGGGCTCTTTAAGAATCAACCACTATGTTTCTACTGAAAAGACATAGATCTGGTACCTCAACAATGGCACTTGCAGGGCAACGCCCATAGCAATTACTTTTGATTTCCAGTAAAGGCATTCTTTTCATTTAAATTTTCCTCTTTTTATTTGGGCAAATACTATAATATTTCATTATGTAATACTAAAAGAAGCATTCTTTGGAGATCATTTATAAATAATATAAAAGAAATTTCCGCATTTGTTGCAATTTTCAAAAACTGAAAAGGTGTAATATCTTATTAAATAGGCGATTACAAACTATTGCTATATAATATATACATATCATGTTCAGTACTTTCATAGGCAAGTAGATATTTATTTTTTCATAGGGTTTCTGTGGCCACTTTTTCTAGAAAAACTAATCAAGTACTTTAGTCAAAGATATATGACACAGGGAAATTATAGATGTTTCTGTTGGATAAAGAGATCTTGAGTTAAAAGCAGAAGTTAACTATTGGTATATTGGTGTGAGAGAGATTAAGATTGCTTTCCTTCAGAACTTTCGGGTGAAACTGACCTATATTTGCGCTGTTCTTGGTGACAAGTCACCGGCAATAAGCAAAATGTCACTATAAATCATATTACAATAACAGTTTTGAATAGGATACAAGGATATTATCCTTGATTGAAGTTCATCAGATACCTGATGCGTTAAGCCAATAGGCGACTATTGGAGAAGATTTCAAATTTATTTTGAAAATTAAATTAATATTTTAATATTTTAGAAATGACTAAATACAATTTTAAATTTATATTCTAATCAGTGGATTGAAATGATCAGTAGTGATTAATTGTAAGAAATTTTAAGTCACTATAATGTTAATACCAATTTCCATGTTATGTATAATTTGTATGCACAGCCACTAACTGTAGAAGCGTACAGAAGAGTACTTTTAGCATGGCAAGCTCCGGAATTTCTTTCTGTTTCCTCCTTACGACGTTATTGATAAGCTAGTGTCATCGAATAAACATATATGAAGTTTTTGGTAATAAATAATATTTAGATTAAAAAAACTGTACTAATTGTAAGTAATTTATAATTTATTAATCGACGAATATAATCACTTTCCCATAAAAGAAAGTATTGTGATCATCAAAAAATTCGAATTCGAGATTTCGACGAATCTGAACGTTTTGCACTTCTCCGAGTCCGAAAAGCGAATTTTTGGAATTATGTCTGTCTTTCTGTAACTGAAAAGCTTTGAGATAGGACATTTGAAATTCAGTGCATGGTCTTTGTATGAAATTCATGGATTTCTATCAAAGTATGAGAGAATTCCATTCTGTGGAAGTTTGCACACTGTTTGCCGACTGTCTGAATGCAAATGAACACGGAAATTTCAAAACGAATAAAGCTAGATAAATAAAATATGATGTATAAATTTAAGATAGAAAGTGTAGATATTTATCAAATTTTGATACTTATCGTGTGTCTGTCTGTATTTTCTATAATATGTAAATACAATAATTTAAAAAAGCGCAATGATTTAACTATATGAAATTTGGTATGTGATTTTGTGAATAAAATTACAGCTTCGTGTCAAATTCTGGTTTTAATCAGTTAGAAAAAACATCCAAACTACATATTCGATTTTCTGATACTTGTGTATTAACCGCATTTCAGAAATTGTTCCTCAAAAAAATAGGAAATTTACACGCATCATTGGTAACAGGATAACATACATAATATGTTTCATATATCGAAATCAAATATTACTGGGCAGTATATCTGCCTCCTTTTAACAATTCAGGAAAATACTGAAAAAATTGTGGGACGAGTCATCGTACTGCTTCGTTATTCTTTGCGTTTCTGGAAAGGTTCAAAATGGACATTTATAACTACATTGAATTTAAACTTTCAATTGTTATTTTTGATTTCAGACGAAATAAAAACTGATTTTTTTTCCTTTAACAGAGCTGCAAATATGGGATATTCATTTAAGAAAGTAGATAAGTATTAAGAAAGTAGATAAATTTAAAAATGTGCCAATTGGAGTCTTAGCCCAATCTCATCTTTCTATGTAAATAAGCAAATATTCTATTCTAGTCGAAACATTTTAAGTTAAGAGCAAATATTTTTCAGTATTTATGCACTACTATAATTAACTTTTACCAAGTATGGTATTTACATGCTGTAAATTACGTGATAGACATTATGATGTGAAACATTTTTCACTTTACATGGAGATCTTCCTAATGTATCGCATGAAACATATATTTATTTCACGGGTACTAAAAACTCACTGAGAGAGTTTATTAAAATTTTAATTAAATTTTTAATTAAAAATTAATTAATGTTCCTTCAATATTCGAAACGCCCATTCATTTTCCCTCAACAACTTCTTTCCTTTATTGCAGAAAAACACCCCATTATTTCAAGATAAAATTAAGTTAGCATTTCAATGATATAGTTTTTATTTTAGAGTATTTTTTCAAAATTAATAAGTTTTTTATTAATATATTTTACAATGCTACTCCAAATGGGTAAGTCAACAATAATTTCTTTATTTTAGTTACTGCAATTGAATTCAGCCCCATATTAAATGCATTTTCTTTTTAGGCAGACGTTACCATTGTTAAAATCATAAGTAAATGTCCACAAATAACAATACGAAGAAATAAAGCCTAAAATAAATAATTCTGATATGTTCATTACTACAGACTTGAATATATTTACAAATATTTACTAATGATTAGCCGCCTATGAGGATTAGCTTGTTTACTCAGAAATTTTAGATTGTCAAAAATTTATAAAAAATTATTATTTTTTTAAAAAATTAACTTATTTGAAAATTTAACGATTGAAAGATATGAAATGAATCAATGTGTTATAAAATACAAGGTGCAATTTAAAAAAATGTAAATAACACGAAAGAAAATTAGAAAGAAAATTCCTATTTTGGCTTTAATGTCCAAAGAAAGTAGTTTTTATTTTAATTTTAGTATGAGTAAAAGCACGCGTTTAAATATCTTCATGAATGAGTTTGAATTTCATAGCATTGAAGCAGTGCAGCTTTTAAAACGTTCAATGAAGCAGTCTGAAACGTCCGTATAGAGATCTGTTTACATTTCTCTGTTGCCATTCGATAATAAGTAATAAGAGCAATTTCTGCGGCACGCATGTTAGCGTTGTTTATATATAGATTGTTTGTCTACATCATCGAACGCTAGTTCAAAACTAAAGCAACACTCTATAATAACACTTCAAATTTGTGTCAGTATAAACTTTTATCATTTCTTTATCTGACACATATTCTAGAATGTTGTGTTCGTGTTGTGATAGAAATCCATTCAAATCTTTTACCACTTCAACATAAAATCGAATCTCAATGCTTACGAGCATAAAATGTTAAATCTACAACTGGTGCACTTTTTCCTCCTCTTCCCTCACGCGGAATAAAACACACTAACTTCTTTTTTTATTCTTAGAGTAAAATTGGATCTATATTTGCGTCGGCGTAGGAAAGGGTTGATGGAATGTGACATAAAGTGCACAGCCCTCGCTCGCGACGGACGGGTTTACTTTACAAGAACATTTGTGTCGAAAAGATAAAAACGAAGGGTTTCCATAGCAACGATTTCGGTCGTATGCGAAAGAAAGTACTTCTTTTGAAATATATGTAAACTGGCGATTAGGTAGTTAAATGCGGAACAAACACCAGTTCGATAAAATATGTTTTATATATCTCTAAGCTGTTTTGAGTGTGGAGCTACAAAATAAGGAAAATAAAAATATGCAAAAAATTTTAACCCTTTCGCCGTCCTCTACTGTCCGTGAAGATTTCTCTCCAGCGGTCCTATTTTTTTGGCCACTTTAGAACAAACAAAAATGAAAACGATAATAAACATTTACAAACGTTTTAAAGATTTAAAATGTAGAAGAACGCTTGAAGCGCGTTACTGCCACTCGCAGAAGTTTCATTTGAATGCGCTAGACACGTTACGGACGACGAAGAGGTTAAATAAATCTGTAAGTTTACTTGCCGGAAAACTTTCTCCAATATTTTCACATAAATATGTTACTCTCTTCTACTGTATAACAATTGTGAATCTTGGGAAAAGCGCGAGCGTGAGTACTAGATTTTTATTTTCAGATCCCCAAACATGGAAAATCTGCGATTTGGAGAATACCGAAGAAAACTGAGCATGCATTTTGCAATTATTTTATCAGGCGATCGAAACCAAAATTTATTGCAGAACTTTAATTTAGTAAAAAGATAATATATCTCATTTCGTTTATCGAAGTCATTGTACTTCTGAGTTATTGTGTTTATATGCATCCAATATACAGACCGACACACTGATTCGATTTTCACAATTTTATATGGATCTACATTTTATACGGTAAAACCGGACTCCCTGGGGGGGGCACCTCAAAATGAGGATGAGATGCTTCCGGCATGGTGGTTGATTATCGCCACCCTGGTGGGTACACAAAAAGGTGGGGGGATCTGGCTCCTCCCATCGATGACGGGACATACTTCATTCGGGAAAGGTTGTACCGTGGCCGGTGATGGACCTTAGGACTCAACCACAGTTCTCGCCAGTGTTGCTGTTGCGGCGGTTCGGTCATTCAGTATTCTTTATCCGCGTGCCTTCGAGTGGGTAGGAGAGTCAGTGATATGACTTATATGGTAAAACCGTGTACCAAACTTTATTTATCTCTTAGCTCTACACTCTTTAGTTGTATTCACTTGCACTCGGAGAGATCAACTTGCTATGGGTGAATTTGTCAGAAATTTGAATGCAGTGTTGTCTTCAAATTTTATGCAATACCAAATTTTATTATCTAGCTCAAAGTATCCCTACCCCTCTTTTTTTTTTTTTTTTTTTTTTTTTTTTTTTTTTTTGAAATTGATATTTTTGTTTTTTTACAAAATCCCCCCCCCCATTTTTTTTTTTTTTTTTTTTTTTTTTTTTTTGGTTCTGGAAATCTGAAATTCGGACGTTTGCCAAAATCTCACATCCAAATTATTTGATGATTTCTCGTTACATATTTAGTATGCGAGAAAGTAAAATCTCAGTTAAGTCGCATTTAATGAGCACCTCCAATAACAAGAGATTCGCATAATAAGCAAACAAACAATAGTATAGAGACCGATGTTTTGAAGAATGAGCAGCGAACAGACACCGTAACATTATATCTGAATTAGAATGTATCAATCTATGTTGAAAGCGTATTTAAAGTGAGTACTTATATCAAGGTGGATGAAATTTTGGCCAGATAGCGTTGTGGAGCATGACTTCGTATGATATGAGCAAAAATCAGGCAACCTTACGAGAATTTGGCTCTGGCCAAGATTATGGGGCTAGAAGGGGACAGCAGAGACATTGATGAGCAGGTGGAAAAGCAAAACCAGAAATACTGAAGAATTTATCGGGTCATGGTAGTCTGGTGGTAACGTTTCGGCTCGTGAGCCGTAGGGTTTCCACCCGATTCCACCGAAAAACCGTAGCGTAAGGGGGTCTGTTGCACGTTAAATCTATCAGGGTTAAACGTCCTCCCACTGGTGTGGTGTGGAGAGAGGAGTGCTAGCTCAGGCATCGTCCTCGTCATCTAACCGCTGTTCAAAATTACGAAGACTGTCCCAAAATATCCCTAGTGTTACTAAAAACGGGAGGTTGATATAACTAAACCTAAACTAAACTAAAAGCTAAAACTGAAGAATTTATCCAGCTGCATTCTATTTGATAGCAAAAAGCTGGAAAAGCTATTTGATTAGAGCAGGGTAAATTTATAGAAGCAACAGAGCCACAACTTTCTAGAAAAATAAGGGAGATGCTGAAAGCATGGGTAATTATTGCATTGTATTTCAGAAGCATCAATTTGATAAAGCAGTAACTAAGCGTTCTAAAAATCCATTTAAAATAATGCTATGTCTCATTTTCACCAAAATCTGAAGCACAGTGAAACTTGTTTAAGGAGCATAATTTGTTTCCGAATCTTACTCGCAATGCGAAACACTTGTTGAGCGTATTAATTCTTTCCATAGGAATCACTGTGAAATACGACAATGATTTGCAGTCTGAAAAAAATATATTAAAATACATTTATGATAATGCATTTTATCATTTATAATACAGGGTTTTTACTCACAAAAATTGAACACAATTGTCTTTGGATAGATGTAATTTATTACAAAGAGTTTTAATTTTTAACATATAAGGCAAAATTCATTAAAAAAGCCAGTAATTTATAACCTTCTGTATTTGGGTCTGAACTAAATGAAGGACAGCAGGCACTGATAAGTTTAGTAATTCATTACATTTCTCTGGGCACCCAGATGAATTATTAACTGAATCGAAGCACTCAGAAGATTAGAAGCACTTTCTCTTCTCTCAAGGTTACTGTCACTGGAAATCGAGATACCGGCAGGAATTGAAAAAATACTGCTAGAAACAATCTGGCTTTTAGTGAAAGAAA
Organism: Argiope aurantia; assembly: GCA_026543865.1. Taxonomy (NCBI): domain Eukaryota; kingdom Metazoa; phylum Arthropoda; class Arachnida; order Araneae; family Araneidae; genus Argiope; species Argiope aurantia. The sequence continues at coordinate 76,519 of JAPMOR010065248.1, forward strand.
AGTACTCATTGCAGAAAATCTAACAAAGACACTCAGTAGGGCAGAAAAGATTGATTCATAGAAAAATACTGACAATGATATTGTTTAGAAACTAATCGTGTAGTTGGTGTCAAGAAATTAATTACAATTATGATAAATTACCACAAAAGATGTAAAATAAAAAAATAAAAAAGTTGTTGCATTTGGAACCGAGACAGAAGAAAGAGACGCCGTCATCTCTTGTAACAGTAACAGTAACAGTAACATGGTAAAATAAAAATGGTGAAATATCAATTACTACTAAACATTTTTCAACAATTATTGCAGCAGCTTTTTTAAATTCAACTATGCCTTCTTAATTTATCCAAAATGGGACTACTTTAATCGGCGAGGAAGTTTCTAAAAAATGATTGCAATAGAATATTGAAAATATTTGCAGAAAAATCAATGAAAGCAGTAATCAATAATCGAAAACCAACCAGACAGACACGTTAACCCCTAAAATTACAATTCAAATTCGGTCCTTAGCGAATTCCATTTTGTTACAAATTTTATTTAAAATATCACATTTTCTAAGATGCAACTACTTAATTTTTAAGATAATTAAAAATAATTATTTTTTGATTATTTATAAAGATCGTAGTAAAAGGAATTTAGCTGAATATCTATTGTCCGAAGTAGAAAAAAAAAATAAAAACACGTTTCAAGTAAGTTATATGCTTATTTAAGATTAAAGTTTCATACTAGGAGATTAGAATTAAATCCTTTATCATTTTCACAGTTTCCTTCAAATTCTAGTTCCAATTATTCAAAAGATCATATTATATATTTTTGTTAAAAAATGGTAGAATTTGAAACCCATTGTTAATGATTAATTTTGCTATGTAGTTCCATTATTTCATTAAGTCTACGATTGTCCCCTTCCTGTGTCTTTACCCAGTTATATCTAATCATTATCTAAGGAAAGTAATTGTTTGATCTTTAAAATAAAATAACTGTTGGGTCTTTTAAGACTTAAATAAAGACAAAATATAATGAAAATTATAATATGAAATGCAACTCCACTGTTTTTGAGTTTGATAAAACTTCACTTAACTATATGAAATATTTGTTAAGAAACTCGATTTTACTCATCTTCGATTTGGTTGAGTTTGTTGACTCTTAGCAAATTACTATATAAGAAAAATCTATCTTTATCATTATTGTGATTGTCTTTAATATTTGTAACAAGAAGTGTAATCAATTTAAAAGTGTTTTTGACAACCAATAGTACTTATTATGATTACTCTCTTTTAAATTTAGGTCTCATTTTAAAGTAATACAAGGGTTATTGTAGGAGGGCATCTTGAACTACTGTCAAGTGTCGAAAACACCATTGAAATAGGCATTCCTTTCTTAAATCTCCACATCATCCCTCGGGATTTATACCATTCCAAAATTATGTTACCGCTCATGGGGAAAGAAGTATCGGTATAAGGCGATTCGATTCCACGAGTTTTCAGTCCTTAAAAGGTGATGTTCTAAGATAATCGAAACTCTTTTTTTCTTTATTAAATCATATCACTAAAATGGTATCACCCTTTGTCACTTTTCCTTACTGCGTTCCTTGCCTGTTGATTGAGCGAAAGCTATGAAAATTTGGCATCTAGTGCCAAGTTTAATCAGTGTAAATATTCTTTCTTCAACTTTCTTATGCACTTGTTCAATATAACGTTTGACTTTTGGGCTTGTTTTGGGGTATAATATAACGCATAACATTATAAAGAATACTATGAATGCCTTTTGTATGTTTTGTCATTGACTCATTTGGATCAAAATTTAGCACGGCTCTCCAATTTTGATGACAACAAGCCGTCACTAAATTTAATCGGAGGGAGTGGAGAGTTCACTCAACTTTCACACACACTTGTTCAATATAAAGCGTTTTGAACTTCGTAGCATAATAAAAAATGCTAAGTTTTTCTTTTAGACATTCACTAACATGATCCAGCATTTAGCATGGCTCTCCAATTTTGAGGACAACAAGCCGTCGCTAAATTTAATCGGAGGGAGTGGAGAGTTCACTCAACTTTCACATACACTTGTTCAATATAAAGCGTTTTGAACTTCGTAGCATAATAAAGAATGCCAAGTTTTCCTTTTAGACATTGACTAACTTGATCCAACATTTAGCATGCCTCTCCACTTTTGATGACAACTAGACGTCATTCAATTTAATCGGAGGGAATAGAAAGTTTTTTCCTCAATTTTCGCATAGATTTTTTCAATATAACGCGTTTTGAACTTCGTAGCATAACAAATATTGCTAAGTATTCATTTTGGACATCTTCTCATTGACTGACTTGATCCAAAATTTAGCATACTTCTTTACAGGAAGATGATGAGGAAAGTCAGTCATTGACCACTTTGTGGCTCGGGATCACAGCATCGAAAAGGATGCCATTTCGGTGAATAGGCCAGTGTTATTGACTCGTTTAGATAAAGGAAGCAGGCAGCCACAACAATTCTTGTCGATGCTGCTTCGTTCAGTGGTGACGGTATGGTTGGCTGTACACAAGAGCACGTTGTCACAAAATTCATTCGTTAAGCTGTCCCGTTTGTGCTACTGCATTCATTCGTTACGCTGTCCCGTTTGAGCTACTGCATTCAAATATTTTTTTAATAGACAATCAAAACGTTGACGGAATCTACCCAAATTTTAATACACAATTATAATTCTGGCAATAAAACATGATAAATTCCATCCAGTTCGCAAATGACAGTTCCGAATTATCCCATTCATGTACACAAGGACATCAATACTTACAGACGTAATGGATTTCGCATAAAATTTAAAATGAATCATAATATTCGCATACTAAATTTGTTTCGTCTGGCTTGTTGATGTTTCTAAGCTTTAAAATGTTTTCTTCAATATTAAAATGCTTTCTCTTTGTTTAATTTGTAAATGAGAAAATAAAAAAATTCGAATAATGAAAGAAAAGCGCTTTTCACTATTCCTCATTATTCGAAAAACTAATGCTTGAATCACATGCATTAACGCAATATTTCTTATGATTGTTCCATTAAGAGTATTGGATAATGACAGATTGTGGCGATGTAGTTTATTACTTACATTTCCTCGGGCCATCCATTAATCTGAATTAGATTAAACCATCAACGAATCGGTGACCCATAAACACTCAACGTATGATAATATTAAGCACACCCATATGAATGAGACTTATATCTGGAAATTTATAGTTAGCTCAAGAATGGGAAAATAACTCTATATATAAATATAGTTAGAGACATATTGCAGAATTATAATACAATTAATTCAAGAATGTGAAAGTAATATAACTGTCATGAAATGTGGGGTAATTTATGGAAATTTGTGAGCAACTGTAAATAACCGATTTACTAAACCATATTATATGGCTTGGGATTAACATTACTTTTACATGATTTTTGGGATATATATAGGTGACGGAAATAATAAGCATGATATGTAAGACCACAAATCATTTTCTTATTTTTCTAACAACACAGAAGAATAGAAAATTTTTAATGCAGGAAATATTTTGTAGCCATCTTTTTTGTAAGAATCGAATATATGATTTTTGGATCCAGAAATCGATCACGAAATCATGACCACCGCAATCTTAGCTTATCTATATACTGGGTGATTATTAAAAAAAACTATCTCGATTTTCTTCTTAGTCTGTCTATAGGTACAGTTCCAATGCTATTTTTAAAAAAGTTGGTGTTGTCATTAGACAATTTTGAAATTCTGCCATTGTAACCTTAAATGTTACAATTTAACTACTTCTTTTTCATATGATTCGTAAACACAGACCTCAAAATACCTTGAGCCAAAATTTTATTCCGCTCTTATGAACGATATAATAGTTACATCTTATATATTGTAATCGTCTTTTTTTATCACCCAGTATATAAAAGCTAATGTACGTAATATAGAAATTTCTTTTATTATATATTGTGGAATGGCAACAGTTAAATGTAAACAAAATTATTCGAATGTTTCAGATAACTTCAATAAACATTTTTACAGCTGCATATAGTTCTAGGCTTCGCTAATTAAGGAAGCTGAAAAATATTATTAGACATACTCTGGTAAAGGTTGACCAAAACCTTTATTCTCACAGAGGAAAGAAGATGTAAAAGAAATCAAGAAATAAACGTCAAACAAAGTTTAATCGGGCGTGAAGATACGCTTAACCATGGACAGATGGATAATCGCTATGACTTACCAATAGAAGTGATGGCCGTATTCTTCCAAAACTATCATACCACGAAAGTGGCTTTTGTATCATCTTAAAATCTAAAAATTTCTTTTTCATGATATCGATTTCATTTCTCTACAATGCTTTGTTATTAACAATTTTTGAATGCAATTCAAAATTTTTAATGGTATAAAATTTATTCAATCGTCTACTTTTACCAAAGATAAAATACAATTTTAAAAATGCTTTTTCTGCACATTAACTTTGGAGTAGGATTTTCACTTCCGTCATTATTTCGTAGTATATTAACTTTTAATTTACATGTTATAATTTGTTTGAACATATTCAATTAATGTTTTTCGGTTTTCACAAATAAAAAGGTGACTTTTTTTACAAAAAATATGCATTCTGCTTTAGTATTTAACAGTCAAACCAGTCAATAATCTGAACCTACAAGCTGGTCACTAAAGACCCTTAGTACATTGCATTAGTTGATACATTCCCAGTTTCTAGGGATGAAATTATTTTTGGGCTTATTATTTAAGAAATCTATTATTTAACAATAGATTAAGTTTCGATTTATGTCTAGTATTAAAGCAACACAATAGTTATCAAATATTTTATCCATGTCGACACAACCTATTTAAAAGGTGTAAGACACTGGAACAAAAGGTAGGAGAACTATTTCAGAATATAATCGTAATTTATAACAGTGGTTGCTTATCGGGTTTTCATCTATAGAAATAGATTTCGAACCTGGTGCAGATGAGACATTAGAACTAGACTTCGATATCATCCATGGTATTTATATTATTAAAAAGAATTTTATTTTAAATACTAAAATGCTCAAAATCTCCTAATTTTTTAAAATACATTTCTCATGAAAGATTTTTGATAATCGTTATATCAAGGAAAATTGCTGAATGCATCCAAAACTTTTTGAGGAAAGATACAATATTTACTAAACGATATCAAAACATTGCAAGTGGCACATCAGAAGTAATATAAATAAAATATCTATAATATTTTGATTCAAAGGAATTGGTAAAAGTAAAGATAAAATAATATTTTCTATTCCTTGAACCTAAATTTTTAATTAATAAATATCGAAATAGTTTCAGTTGGTACTTTCTTACAACATTTGTATGCGTTTGATTTCTGTAATATTAAACTATGGTATTTCACTTATATGAGCACATATTACATTTCTTGATTATAAAAAGAATATATAAAAAGAACATTTAAAATATAGGTGAACTGTAATTCATGCTATATTCTATTTATTCTATTTTTCTCTATTTACAGATATAAAAAAAATCTTTTCTTCTCTGAACTGTTGCATTAAAAAGAAACCTTAAGCTATACAGTACCAAAAAAATTACAAAAATATTGAAAAAAACTTTTATTGCATTTTTTCATAGATTAATATAGTTGGAAAACTTGACTTCAAATTTTAAACTTCATATTTATATAGTTTTAGATGTTTTAAGTATTATCGGTGTTGATAATCTCAAATTTAAGAAACACTGTCTGCTTCGTCTTCGTTTTCAAAATTAATTATTTAAGAATATCTTTGAATATAAATTAATTCATTAAGTGAAATTATTATCTTCCACTACTCAATATTTTCTCTTTCTTTTATGTCCTGTGCTCATTTTGAATTTTATTACTAACTAGCCGCCTTTGGCGACCAGCCGGTTCGCCATTATTACCGCTCGCTACAATTTTCAATTAAATATTGTAAGTAACTGGTCTCTTAAAGGATTCTCAAACAAAACATTTTTAATCTTCAAATTTTGATAGTCATACCAAACTTATATTGTTTAGATCGTTTTGTTCAATTTACTATATATATTTTGCTAATTTGTTGCCATTTCCGGTAAAACTTCAACTTTAATTAAAAATGTAAATGACGAAATTGCAATTAATATTAAGAATTTTTTTAATAAAACCAAGCGTTTTATTTTATTAATCATCTTTATTGTTATTTATTAATTATTATTATTATTGAATATGAGTATTGCAAACAGAATCGCTCGGTATTTAAGTCTTATGTTAACTACAAAATATTTTTCATAGTTTATGTAATATCTCAAACAATAATTCAACAAAAATTTCTGAGATTCAGTATAAAATTCAGTTTTTAGTTTTGCTTTCAAAAGGATTGAAATGAAATCAATAATATTTTGTTCCTGCTTATAAATATATTTCAAAAATTATGAAGTCTAAATTTAATGCAGTAAGGTATCATATTCTGATAAATATTCTGGACACACCAAATTTTAAATAAATGAATGAATGTTTCTATTTTCCACGATCAACTAAGACTTATTTATGAAGTTTTAAATGTTAAAAATTTAGAAAAACTCACCATTTTCATAATCTTAGGCCAATTAATCTTGAGAAACCTGCGCGCTGATTGGCGTATTTTCTTTGAAACGATCGATGAAAAATCTAAAATTATCCTTTTTTTATTGAATAGTGATATTCAAATCTTCATAAATCAGTCAGTTTAAGTGATTGGAAATTAACTCTTAAAAGTCAGTGATTTAGTTGATTGGAAATTAACTCTATGACCACCATAAAATCTGTGCTTTCTCTTGTGGTGTATGCATTCTCCTTAATATCCGATCGAATAAAACATCACATACAAAAGTACTTCATAGAACAAACACATCAAAAGTAAACATAACATTTCAATAGTTGCCAAAAACAAAAGAGAGAAAAATGCAATTAATAAGCAGACGATATTTAGAAAAGTACAGATATTTAGACTGGAAAATGAAATTATCTGAAATTAAAAACACGCGCAGACGATATTTACAAAAGTAAAAATATTCAAACCTGAAAAGGAAAATATGAGTTATTCCATCAATAAATGCCATAAGTTTGTTTACATCTTCATTATTTTATGAGTCATTAAATATCAAAATGGATCCGGGACTGAATAAACACCCTGTATAGAGTGTAAAAGATCATAAAAATTTTTTTCTTGAATTTATATTTAGAAAAAATAATATTTCATATTTGTTTCATTTCTTACAGACACTTGCCAAAAATTATAATTTTGCAGATTTAATTTCCAAAAAGATTTAATTTATTTTCAGTTAGAGCTTTAATCAATGTGATGGCAACACTTTGAAAAAAGCTATTTTTTTCTCATGAATGCGAAACGTTCTTAATCCTCATTTTTATTTTTGACGAAAAAAATTATTGAAAAACATAGTTAAAATATTTATTTAAAAATTCATTAAAAATAGAAAATTAATTTTAAGATTAAAACAGTAGTATCATTTAAAAGATAAATGTTTTATCTTTAACTTCATGTAAAAATCTTTTTTGTGCGGTAATATTTTCGGCAGTTATAGCAGAAACACGTCAAAATTTCGTTTAATTTTTAAATAAATAAAATTCTAGTTAAAAATTCGAAAAAATAACCCCCAGGTGCACATTCCCGGCCTCCAAGGTATACACGTGCCAAATTTGGTAGCTGTAGGTTGAATGGTCTGGTCTGTAGAGCGCCAACACACACACACACACACATTGAGCTTTATTATAAGTATAGATATAGACTAACAAATATCTAAAGCTATTTAAGATCAGAATGTTTAGAAGATCAATATTAATTTGGTTTTTTTGGAAGCTGAGTATTTTAATGTTTTTTTTAAATTTATTTTTCTGTTGGAAAAAATACCATGACCGAAATATTCTCTGATTATCAAGACTCATTATATCTTAGATAAACATTTGGCAGAATAGTGGAAACAATAATTCCAAATACCAACCTACTGCAGGCACTAATGTGAAACTTCAAAATAAAAGTGTTTTGAATGCAGGAATTAAAGAAATATATTGAAATTACTCGTTTCAAGCTATACTATTGTGGTTAATGAAAATAAAATCTTTGATCTAAAGTTGTTCCAAAAAAAAATGAAGCAACCAATTGTACCGATTTAAAACTGATTAAAAATCGGAAGGTTTTATGTACAAATATGGCTATTTTTTATTTTAATTTCTATTATTGTTTTTATTTTATGGAAGTGTACTGAGATTATTAACAACTTTTTTGAAATTATTAAGCTTGTATCGAGCTGAAAAATCTGTTGTGCTATTAATTTTGTGCAAAAACATAATTTGAATAAAAAATATATATTCAAGCCTACTAATTTTAAAGAGTTTTTTATGCCAAATTTAAGTTGGGAAAAACATATTAAAAAGTTATAGCTCTACAAGCATTATTAGTTTTTGTTTAATGCCTTTAGAAATTTTAAAGGCATTTTTTCCAAACTTATTCTCAGACATTTTTATTGATGCAAATATTTTCATTGCCCAACAGTGTTTTTTCTTTTCAAGGCAGAGAGTTGATATTTTTTGTAGAAACTTTCATATATGTACTCTATAAAAACTAATATGGATTTTAAGTCTGAGAGCTCTAGTTTTATTTAATGTCAAAGATAGTTTTATGATTTTTAGAATCTTTTTCTTCGAATTTTTCTGAAAAAATAATTATGAAAATCGTGCAAAAGGTCAGATTTTCAATTCTGTAGAAACTTTTATATCGATAATTCAACACACAAAAATTAGTTAAAACAATTAAAAATGTTAAAAATTAAATATCGTTTAGAAGTTTCAAAACATTTCAAAACTTTTGTTTAAAAAATATTAAAATAATGGCGCGTGCTAAACAGAGTTTTCTGTCATAATCAATGAACTAATTTAATAATATAATCCATAAGAATGTCATTAATTACATTTAATATTACTGTCTACGAAAAAAATTGAAAAAGGGGTTCTGCGCTACTGTAAAGGAAATTTGAACTTCATGTCCTGACATTAAAACATATTAATATTTTTAGGCTAGTTATATTTATATTATTTATATACTATTTTTTAAAAAAGAAAAATTATTCTTCATTATAGGAATAATAAAATATACATAAAAATATCGAATATCATCAATAATTGAACCAATAATTAGTATCATTGTAAAATAAGATTTTAAAAATTATTTATTAACGAAAAAAATGTGAAGAAATAAAGTTTGATATCCTGAAAAATTAATTTAAAAAAAAAGTTAAAGGGATTATGTAATAATGCGCTCCGATATTTTTGAAGACAAAATAAGCATTTAAATTATTTTTTAACTAAAAATTTAACTAAAACTTTAAAAATCTTTTCTTAGCGAGTAACCGTAGACCTAAAAAACAAATACTTTCAAGCTGATAGCGCTTTACAAATAATAATAAGTACTTTTGAAGTTCTTTTTTTTTTTGGCAACGCAACTATATATAAGGTATTTTATTTCTTTATAATTTTGTGTTACACTCATTCCAATTAAATTTTTGACGATTTATAGCCTTCTTAAATATTGAACAAAAATCATATAAGCTTTTAATAACTCTTATAATGATTTTCAAATCAAAATATATTTTCAATATTTTTTAATAAACAAACATTTAAAATTAGGAAAGGAAATAAAAATACAACAAAATGCTATAAGTTCTATAAAAACAAAGGAACATGCTTCAAAATATATTTCAAGAACAAATATTTCATTTTAACAAAATCTTCTAGCAATTTCTTTCGCAAAATTTTAGAAAACACAGCGGTCTTTTATTTGTTGTTTGAATAAAAATTACTGGAATAAATTTGACGCGTTTTGGCTTTCGTTTTTGTTAGTTTTTTTCACGTTTTCTCCCACCGAAGTTCCAGTTCATATGGAAATGAGGTGTTTTTAATTATAAAATTCTGGGCATTAACAATTATTAAAAAGCCTTGCAAATCCCCCCCCCCTACATTAAAATTAAGGAAAACAACGGAAGTTTGTCTGAATAATTAATAGTTTCTTAAGCCTTACACTGACAGTAAAACACGCACGAATATCTGAATAAAATATGAAGTTCCCAAATTGCCGTAAATGCAAGTTTTTTAAAAAAATAAATAACAGTTTATGAAATATTTTAATGATGTGTCACGATAAATGTAAAATAATAAATGCTGCTTCTTGCTTTTTAAAATTTGTTTAAATAAACGTTATCAGAATATTTCAAATTCTTCCAAAAAATATTTAAAAATATAATTTTGCTTTTAAGTAAATTTTTAAATTTTTTCCCCTTTATCGCAGAATTGGGAAATTCATAATTTGTGAATTAATTGCTGAAAGAAAATGCAAAGTTTTAAAGAAGCACAAAATACCATACTTAACTTTCTTTGTGCTTTAGTGATCGTTCTTATAAGAAAATTAAAATTAACAATCTTCTACTTGCTTAGAAAATAGTTATAAATGAGTAATTAAAAGGCTTATTTCCAGTGATTTTTAAAAAAAAATAAGATTGTGTTTCGTTTATTAAGACTTATCCAATTTTACTTTGATTTAAACATTTAAAAGCTGCAACTATGTATTAATTAAGAATATATTTAAAAGTTAAGTTCCTTCAAAATACTTCGGGCTGATGAATACAAACATAAAAATATTTTCTTCTTATTTTAAATATATCAGTTTTTCTATTGACGATGCAATGAACTTAATCCTCTTCAAAGGAATTAAAGTAGTTCTAACTTTTTTTAATCGATTGATTTCCTTAGCAATTTTTCATTGATAACATGCTTTATTTTTTATTAATTTTAAAAAATAGAACAACTCAGAAGGAATTCACGATATACAGAAGATACTTTTAATTTGTATCGCTTTAATTCTAGTTTGAGTTTTATTCCACAATTGACAAAAAATTTTATAAAAGATGTATGTTGCAAAAAGTTATTTATTTTTTTTAAAAAATTAGTATCAATTTACAAATTAATTAATTAGAAATCAAAAGAATATGAAAAAATGATATTGCCTTTGATTATAATCAGAAGTTTAACACGAGATTCTGGAGTTTTAAAATGCCCTCAAAAATTTTCAAAAAGTAAATAGAATTTTATTTAAATTATAAAAACATACCAATTTATTTTACTACAGTTTAATATATTAAAAAATATAGTATTTTTTATTATTTTAAAATCTGCCATTCAAAAAACGATAGATTTTAAATTTTGGTGTTGGTTTCAATTCTATTTCGGCCAAGTTCACCGTAGTCAGCAATTTTCAAACATCTAGATAAAGTCAGAAAAGTTTGATTCAGCTCCAATACATTGAGCGAATTAACGTTTTGAAGGATTTGGTTTGAAGGATACTGGTCCACATTAGTATGTCTCTTGGAGAAACGTTCGGAAAATTTCCAACAGCCCGCTAGACCGCAACGAACAATATCTAGTAAAATCGCATATAGTCCGTCTGCTACTGCCTGTATAATACTTGTTAAAAACACAGTCAGAATGTTCCCCAATATGTCTTACTTCTATCCACTAGTCTGCTTATTGAAAAGCAGAAGAAATATTTCGATTACAAAATTTGATATATATATATTTAATTCAACAGTAGAAAAAAAGTAAAAATCTTTTATATAGAAAATTGTCCACCTCACTATGCTAAAATTTCTTAGCATAAGTAATAAATCGTTTAGTTTTACTATAAGCAATAAATAATTTAGACTATTAAGTAATAAATTATTTAATATAATCAATAAACATTTTTACATTAAACAAATTTTTTTTATTGAGTTTATTGAATTTCTTCTTCCAGTATTCATTTTTGACGGATTATTTTAAAGCTATTTGAAGTGAAAACTGAATTAAATTAATAAGTATGAAAACAAAAGTAGTTTATACTATTCCTTTCTAAAGTTTTCATTACACTGTTATTGCACTTTTGCCCCTGTTTCCATTTAGATACGCTATATTTGAAATGAATCAGAAAATCATAGAAAACAAAAATATTATTATTTCGAAATTCCTCAATACTGCCATTTTATTATTTCTTCATGCATATTTTAACTCATCGATACACGTAATAAAGAAACCATTACAAGAGACACAATTGTTCGACAGGTTTAAATAAACTCCTAAAGATTAAAAAAAAATTAGTGGGAACCCAGAGTAAGTAATAAGACTATTAGTTAATAGTTATTAGTCTTAGTCAGAGTAACGAAAGGTAATCTGATATTTGCATCGCGAAGCATATTTTAAAGTTTAATCAACATATTTTACTGCCAGCATATTAATTGTTATACATTAAAAAGTACCTTCAAGTTAGTTTTGAATTGTGGAGACAAAAAGGACTTATAAAGATTTTAAACTGTCAACGATACTCAAGCCCACCTTGCACACAATATATTAATTGATGCTATTTTAAGCTACGCTAGAATGGAACGCTTTATAGCTATTAGAAGCTAAGTTTTGTATAAATGTAGCTATTGGAACCTGCGCTTTGTATTAAAGTAACTATTGAAAGCTATGTTTTGTATAAATATAGCTATTGGAAGCTATGCTTTGTATAAATGTAGCTAATGTAACTATTGGAAGTTTTGCTTTGTATAAATGTAGCTAATGTAACTATTGGAAGTTTTGCTTTCTATAAATGTAGCTAATGTAACTATTGGAAGTTTTGCTTTGTATAAATGTAGCTATTGGAAGTTTTGCTTTGTATAAATGTAGATATTGGAAGCTTTACTTTGTACAAATGTAGACATTGGAAGCCATGCTTTGTACAAATGTAGATACTGGAAGCTATGCTTTGTACAAATGTAGAAATTGGAAGCTATGCTTTGTACAAATGTAGATATTGGAAGCTATGCTTTGTACAAATGTAGATATTGGAAGCTATGCTTTGTATTATTGTAGCTATTGGAATCTGCGCTTTGTAATAATGTACCTAATGGAAACTGCGCTTTGTATTAGCTATTAGAAGCTATGCTTTGTATTAATGTAGCTATTAGAAGCTAAGCTTTGTATAAATGTAGCTGATGTAGCTATTAGAAGCTATGCTTTGTATAAATGTAGCTGATGTAGCAATTAGAAGCAATGCTTTGTATAAATGTAGATATTGGAAGCTATGCTTTGTATAAATGCAGATATTGGAAGCTATGCTTTGTAATATTGTAGCTATTGGAATCTACGCTTTGTAATAATGTAGCTATTAGAAGCTATGCTTTGTATAAATGTAGCTATTGGAAGCAATGCTTTGCATAAGCGTAGCTATTGAAAGTTTTGCTTTATATAAATGTAGTTATTGGAAGCTTTGCTTTGTATAAATGTAGATATTGGAAGCTTTGCTTTGTACAAATGTAGATACTGGAAGCTATGTAATATTGTAGCTATTGCAATCTACGCTTTGTATTATAATGTACCTAATGGAAGCTACGCTTTGTATTAATGTAGCAATTAGATGCTACGCTTTGTATTAAGGTAGCTATTAGAATCTAAGCTTTGTATGAATGTAGCTACAATGGAAGCTATGCTTTGTATGAATGTAGCTATTGGAAGCAGTGCTTTCTATAAACGTAGCTATTGGAAGCACCACTTTGCATTAATGTAACTATTGGAAGCTACAAATAATACAAGGATTCCTTCATATTACAAAGTAACTTTGTCCTGCGTATGATAAGTTGTTTGACACACTTTGGAAAGCACGAAACAGGTGCTCAGTACAGGCACTCAACATATATATGGGGTATAAGAGTATGAAGCAATTTATAGCAGGTGGCTACACAATGCTCGTGCACATTTGTAGCTTTACCAGAGTATAGCTTATATCTACAGTACAAATCCTGGCAACCGATCACAGATTGACGAAAAAAGTCATTACAGAAAGGCGAGAGATGCAATCATTTCCTCTTGCCACATCCATTCACAGTCGGCCATTAGCTCGTGCAAAACAGCGAATTGAAATTGGACAAGGCACGTGTGCCGAAAGATGAACCACTTGCTCTGGAAAGACATGCCATGCACAGCAAGACGTTTTTGGCACACATTCACCAACGAAGTGTACAATTCGGCAGGCAATTATAGCAAAAGTAGAAATTATGTTGGCGACCCGTCGATTGAGATTGTTTGCTGGAGCACAGTTTACAGCAGCATAAACAGTGTCAGGAAAGAAAAGTAATTCATTTAGATTGGTTTGGTTTTATAGCATAATGATCAAATTAAAAATATTCATTTAGAAGAAATTATTCTTTTTTTTCCCGATTTTTATAAGGTAACGGATATTTTGTATGACTTCGTTGCACATTACAGTAGTTTGTTTTTGAAAGCGCATTGCTGCGTCTTTACACAGCATAAGTGGTTAATAGTAATGTGTCTTCTGAATCATCGGGACAAAATTAGACGATAGCGGTAAAGGAATAGCAAGTAAAAGGTTTTTAATACGCGTGGCGTCTTATATATCGGATTCCGTTTTTCATTTTGATGAAAATCCATTTTGACGACAGTCTGTTGTATAAAATTAGCTTGAATTTAGTATATTACTTAGATTAAAAATCTTGGTCAGTTGTATAATTTCATTGTTACACATTATATAAAAGTCAATTAAAGAGCCCTTTATATCTTGATAATGATAAACACTATAGAAATCGTTGGATATTTAAAATAAATAGGTTAGTCACATAGGAGTCACCTTATTAATTCGATGATTTTGTAACTGGGAGTATAGTATACTCCCGGATCAATTGTAATGGGTTGTTTCTAAGTTGAAATATATTAATCGATTGTGTTTTCAAATGAGAAGAATTTATACTGGCTTGGTGTGTGCTGTATATCCTGAAAGATGCAAAAATTTTAGTTCATTAAAGAATTGAGTCTTAAATCTTCTGCCTGGTGTTTGCACTCTGCTGATAAATATATATCTTGTTGTCGTGAAGTAAGCCAATAGAAATGACATTTTATAGGTTGAAATATCCCCATCTGATTTATACCTAATTTGCATTTGTCGCTGCTGCTTCTCAGCCAACTTGAATCATCCATCTTTATCTACAAAATTCCGTGCTCCTGCTTACCATTACTGAATTACAATGGATTGGACGCTACTTTTTAAAGAGGATTTTGTGACTCGTTTCATGTATTACTTTTTACTTTATCGCATGTTTTAAATATTTCAGTAAAGTTTCTACGAAAGGTTGTTCATTAGTGTTTTGAAAAATATCTATTGACTTGCAACTTCTCTACTTTTATACCGAATTAATATTTACTTCTATTGCAATCGTTTAACCTCACGCAATTTACAGCTACTCCCTTTTCATTCTTGTTGCATCTTTCTAAACTTTTACAACACCAGTTGCTGCAAGAAACTCCGAATATTTCAACAAACAGTAAATATTTACAAAAACGTTTGAATTTTCACAGAAAAATATCTCTGACTACTCTTTTATTCTGAGAGCATCTAAATTCACCAACTTCGTCCTTCTTTGATGTAAATCGCTCTTAAACTTACTTCTGACCACAATTTGGTGAATGTATACATTCTGCTTTTTTATTCAACTAACCACTAAACAAACGCTACAAAATTTATGCCTGCCTGAACTAGCTACTTCCCCAAACTCTGCCAGCATCTCGCAAGACATTAAATTCAGAACCACAATAAAGTTTAGTCGTAAACCTGAATAATTTCTCCCACCCCTAAGTAATCCCAAGATTTTTTTTTTTTTTTTTTTACTTTTTACGAGTCTCCCAAGAACAACCAGAATCTGACCAGCGAACTTATCTGGGGGGCGGGCAAGTGCTTCAATCTGATAAGACCCAGTGCAAATGGAAACCCACTAAACTCTGGCGAGAAAAGGTTTCAGCCTATAAAAACCTATTTTATCAAGGAGGAAAACCGGGTTCCTTTTATTATTTAGCTCGACAAGTTCCACTCACTCTTGTGGAGGCTTTCAGCACAAGTGCTAAAGATGCTTCCAGGCAACTCGGAAGAAAAAATAGTGCTCACTCAAGACAGCCAACTTTATTTCGTGGCACTTGTTCCAACCTAATATTCTTCTTCTGCTTCTGCTGTTACTTTGATGATATCTATTGAGATAAAATAGGAGTGCGCACGTTACTTAGAGAGGCATATTTTGGTACTAATTTGGTAAAAGGAGACTGAAATCATGGAGATAATCAGAAAGGATATTAAAATTTTTCGTGGAAACAAATGAAATAACTGGTTTTATGTTAAGTACTTCGGATAAGGTTTATTTGAATATAAACAGAAACGAGTCGTAAATTAAATGATTGTGGTGGCTGTAAAGTTTTACTAGTGCAAGTGTGTTTCTTACTTTAATTTTATTTGCTCATTATTTCTTCATTGCATAATTGCTGCATAGTGAGAAAAGAAAGTGAATTAAAGGAGATATTTTATGACCATAACAATGATTGAAATTTTTATCCCAATGATCTTTAAATGAAACGGCCATTCGAAAAATTCAAACTAATTCATTGATTTTTCTTCAAGCGACAATTACGCTCATTTAAAGCTATAAGAAGTTAATAATAAATAATGCCTAGTGTAGATACGGAATTTGATGTATCTTTTTGTTTTTGTTTGATAAGGGAGAAGTCATATCACTGACTCTCCGACCAGCCTCGAAGGTACACGGATAAAAAAACTGAATGACTGGCCCGCCACTTTTTAAAGAAAATTCTTCCAAAGATTAGAATTCGAGAAAATAGATTTAGAGATATAATATAGCATTAAAACATATAAAAATGCAAATATAAAATTTAGTGTAACTTCCAAAAACAAAATTTAAACGGTTTTCAAGTTTTGAATTTTTTATTTTATTGTCTTTAGTTCTGTTTTAAATATAAAAATAACTAATTTTGCCTCCTTTTTATGAATAAAAATTTAAAAAATAACTTGCTATATAATTTATTTCCATTTTTAGAGAATATCATTTATTTTCATATTTTCTTTTAATAAATGAAAACGAGGTGATGTATGCCACGGATGAACTTACAATTTATATTTCAGATGAGATTTTTCCTTATTCGACTGAAAGATATTTTGCCAAATGTGGGGATATTGTTTAGGGAAAACTATAAATTAACTGAACTTTATCGAATTTTCCTGAGGCCCCTGATATGTCGAGAAATTCCTTGGATTAAGAGATATTTCCTGGAAGACTGCCAATTTATCTTACCAAAAGCAAGCTTGGAACAGCAGAGAGCTGTTACTGTGGTATTAAATGTCTTCTAGATGTTATCGATTCAAGATAAACGAATAACATGTCTGGCTATAGATTACAAAAACATGTTAATACATTTCCGAAGGAATGAAACAAATTGGTTCAGTTTCAGCTACAAAATAAAAACAAATTATTTAAATATTATATTAAAAGTACTTTATATTGCCTACAAGTAGCTTTAGATATCAATTAGCTGAGAAATTTCGGTGAAAATAAAAAGTGCTCTTAATCAGTAAAAAAAATATATATATAAGTAATAAAAACTGATGTGTACATTAACAATGAATAACTCGAGGTAGCGAGTTTGTCCTTTAAAGACATGCTAGGGAAATGAAATGCAAATGTGGGTTAATTTCCTTTAGAGAGGCTACTTTTCCTAAATAAAGGAACCAGGTAAGACTTCTACTTCATACACTACTTCGGCACTCCAAGATCGCATCGACAAACAGAAACTGTCAACTTCCTGCTTGTCATATGCTCTTGGTGAATTAAAGTGAAGAAATATTAGTTAGAGCAATATTAAGACGATACAAAACAATCTTGGTTAAATGCTCCAGACATTTTTATTCCGAATTACAAGAAGTTACTCGTAAGATATGGATTCTGCAAGAAAGTGTGTTCTTATCTGAGGAAGAGGGCAACTGCAAATCAGGTGATTCACAAGAATTTGCATAATTTTCTCTGCTACATTTGTCTTAATGCTCAAGGATGGTTTCCAATTCACTGGTACATTAAATAAAAGTTTTCCAAATATTTTAAGTCACATTTATTTTACTTTATTTATTATCAATCATCTTCCAATTTATAGACAAGTATGAAATACTTAATGTCACTAAAATTCCCTGTATAACATTCTGATCGGTTTTAAAAACATCAGTATCATAATTTGCTCAATACTGATGTACTGAATAAAATTTAAAGAATATTCTTACAGCTTTCAAATAAGGACAAGTAAAATTTTATAATACTCAGTAAATAAATATTTTGCTGCACTTTGATTCATAAAAGTCGTGCTCTAATTTTATATCAGTAGTTTTAATACTTTGATACGAGTTCTTAAAATTTTTAGTTGATTCGGTTTCAAAATTGAAGGGGAAATTGTACATAACTGAAATTGATATTAAAAAGATAATTTTTTTGAGTTAAGATAATATAAAGGCTTAATAATTGTTTAATTTTTGATTGTTTTCGAAGAAAGAACATTTATTTTAATAGGCAAGTCGTAGCGATTATCCAACTGACGACAGTTAAGCCTATTTTTGCCATCGATTAAGTTTTGTTTTTGAAGCCTATTTCTTGATTTCTTTTCTATTTTCTTTCCTCCGACTGAGTACATTTTGTGTCACACGGTAAATACTTTTCAGAACATTTCAATAATATTTTGCACCTCTATTAATTATCTTACGAAGCCTAAACAAATTCAATCCAGCAGGAAAAATATTCAGTGAATGACGAAATATATAATTCGTACGATGATTTGCTTAGATTTGGCTATTGTCATTTCACAATTAAAAAAAACATAGCGATTCCTGTATATATATGTCTACTACCACTTTTATGGAAACATATTTTCTACTTTATTATATTTGAGGGATAAAGAAAGTATTGGAAACGTCAAATAATTCGAACTAGATATTTTGATTACTCTCCATATTCTAGACCTCCCTGAATTTGAAAAATACATTTTTGGAATTATGTCCCTCTGTCTGTGGTGAAATTCAAAAACACTTTGATCTAGACAGATAAAATTTTGCATACGGTTTTAACACCAAATTTATATCAAATTTTAAATAAAGGCTATTCAGACGAAGTCGCTCCGACTGATAAATTGACACGATAATTAATAAATAATAATAAACAAAGAGAGTTAGTTATATGGGTAAAATTCGACACACAGATTTAACATCTATATTGTTGACAGCTAAGAAATGTTGAATCAAATACAACAAAAGGTTGATCGTCTATCGGTCTGTACTTTCAGAAACATATTAATGCGATATCTTAAAAACGCAATGGACTTAAATATATCAAATTTGCTGTGTGATTTTGTGACTACAATTGTACTTCTCAGTCAAATTTTGGTTTCAAGCTTTCTTATTTTGTTTGGGAAAAACAGATCTAAAACACAATTTCTTTATTAAATAATAGGCGAGAAAGTTTCGAGGAGACCACTCCCATTGATTTCTTTTAAAATTACATCAAAGGATATCCGAAAGCATGTATGATTTAAGGAAAGTGATAAAAGGATTGCTTTATATTGCTCATTTTTTTAAAAAAGTCAATCCTTGCGCACCACAAAGTACAGCACAAGGCTTACAGAAGTAAGTAGAAACAACTACATACATAGATAAAAATATGTACATATAAAAATAAGGATAAAAACAAGAGGAAAAAATAAATAACAAAGCTAATTAAAAATTGAAGCAGTAAAGGCAATAAATTTACAGAATGAGAAGAAAGCCATTTTGTGGTCGACTATATTGCTCATTGTGAGCCGTTTATTGAAACAAATCTGCTATTGTTTATAGTTGTTGCAATGTATTCCTAGTTAATGTCATTTTTAATAGAAATTATATTTCTATACTTCTCCAGAATTAAAAATTCGACCTTTTCTACTTCGGAGAATAGCTTTTATTTTTATGAAAATCAATTGCTGCTTTCAGTTCACAGGAATTTTTACGTTAGAAACTCTCAAATATAATTCAAGAATTTCTGTAATATTTGTTTCAGATTCTATAGTTATATGTAGATTTTATAGAACAAAAATTCTACTAACATAAAATAAAAAAAATCAATAAAGTATAATCTTTTTTTTCCTAGCAAGGAATTGTTCTTTTTTCAGCTATCGAAAATAAGCCTTAATATTAAAACAATAGCATGTAGTCAATGCCCTTACTAGGGCATTGACTACATGCTATTGTTATTTATGGAGTTAAATAATATAACCAACAAAAAAATTGATTGAATTTATTTCTAAATAGCTTATAATTGATAACTTCAGAGGAAAGTACTATTTCCACGACCTTAGAAAGGGTTAACGGGAAAATCAAAATTCTGAATCCAGAAAAAGCTTTAGTTATATATGCGTTGAAAAATCAAATACGTTCTATATATGTTCAATCAAATTTTGTGTGCTTTATTGAAGAAATTTAAGAGAAACTTACACACTCAACACAGTCGAAAGAAGAAAAAAATTATGGAGATTTATGAGGGAAATTATGAGGAATTTTGTCAAAATTTCTTTTGTTAAAACCTTACTATTAGAATAACACGTAATGCAAAGATCGCCTCAATTTTTTCCATTTTATTATGAGAATGAAATATTAGAGAGAATTAATCATATTTACTGGTTTAACTGAATAGTTGTATATCATTAAGTAGAGTTATATTGCTGCATATACATCTTTTCATTATAAATAATTAAAACTCTCCAATAAAATATCTATACCTGTAGTAAGGATCAATCGTTTATACTACTAAGGGATGCATAGAACTACAATACCTTCGAAACTAACAGAAAAAAAGTAATTCGCAGTTTTAAAAAAAAAGGAAAGAAGGACATATCTCTAGAAGTTTACCTCGAGCAAATATTCCTCAAATTCTTTTAACAAATAACTTGTTAAGATAAAGATAATCCATTTAAAAAAATAAGGAAAATATGGAAAAGCAGACAGAATTGAGATTCTTTTGATTTCATTAACAAAGAAATTCTCACTAACTCAGTAATTCGACTTTTTTAGATAACTTTATTCGCGAAAATTTTAATTCGTAAGCATTTTTTTTATAAATATTGTAGATTGCTGTGCATTTAATTTTATTTTCAACACTTTCACATATGAAGTTTTATCAAATTTTTCCTTTTAAAATATTCCAAACGCATAATATTTTAAATTATTCTGAAAAAAAAATATCTATGTAATTTAAGCATATAGGTATAGGATCTTATATAAATCCTTTATGAATTATCTTTTTGTTTTCATAGCTTCGTACTTTATTACAGTATTGTTTGGTGAAAAATCAACTAATTAAACATTTAAATCAAAATTTTTATTACAATGATGTTAAGCGTCTAAAATAGTCTAACATTAAATTGCTTTAAAAACATTTGTGAAAACATTTTTATGTAGAATTTCAATGTGCATGAAAATATCTGAGGCTTATTAATATTTAAAAAGCATTTTTTTTTAAAATTTCTTACTGAAAAAAAGCTTAATGAAAAAAAAAATCGCTAGTGAATTTTGCTGAATTTTTTACAGTATCAAACTGGCACAATAAATTTTCCATCAAAATTACAAAACAATAAATAATAATTTAAAAGGCTTAGTTTTAAGTATCTATTGCACTTCTACATGATTTAAATGAAATTTCAAAGGGAAAAGGAATTAAATATTAATCAATATAAAAAGATTCGAGAACGTCTTCTTTCACAATAGTATCAAGCTGCATTATTTAATTCCACCTCAACAAGTCACTATGGACACTGGCGCGTCTCAATTAAAGATTAAGACATCCAACTGGTCATTCCATGGAAGGTGTGACAAGATGTCCCCCAAAGGGAGAAACGAAAGCTGAAAACATGGAATTTCTTTTTCGACTTTCTGTCGTAGAGAAACCTCATCTCCCTCTTTTTTCGTTTAGTGGAACATAAATGTGACAGGAAACGTCATTCTAGAAAGAGCTGAAAGAACTGATTTCAGAGGAAATACGACAGCATTCTTTTCTTGGGTAAAAAATGATACACTGTCGAAAATTCCATGCATTCCAAACAATATCTTCTTTTTGTTTAGAGCAATCCTAGCCATCTCAGGGTTTTATGATAATTCTTTGAGCAAATAATAGATCATAGTTATTTAATTCGATGATAAATTTATTTCATTTCTATACAACCATACTAGAATATACAGTTTCGAATAAATGAATTTTGAAATTTAAAGATTTCCTTTGTGTTTTGTAAAATAAGCATTAGATTGAAGGAAATCACTTAGTCTGCGGAAATAAGCGCATGAAATTTCTCAATTTATTTAAAGAACCGAATAACATTCTTGTATTGTCTAAAATAGGACAATTAAAGGGACATTGGACTCTATTAGACACTTTTGAGAATTATTCAGTTAGGGTTATGAAATTTTTTATGCTTATGTATTAAAAATTAAATAACATTTCTTAAAAACATTTTAAAATAAAATATATTATTTTTTTAAAAAAATTAAAAAATATACAATTTTTAAAAATTTCAAAATATTTCAGGTTTTTTAATTTTTAATTTTTTTGATTATTTTTTTCTTATTACTCAATGTAAGTTTATTTGGAACAAAACTACTTATGATTTTGTAATTCCATTTAAATAATAATTTTTTAGAAATATTTTCACGCGCACTTACAGAATTTTCATAGGATGTTTGTTCTATGCTATGTTTTTATGTTTTTTTTATGTATGTTTATGTATGTTTTTGTATGTTTTCATGTTATGTTTTTCTGAACTAAAATTGAGTTTTAACTAACTAGAAGAACTCGGAAAACATAAAATGCATACTCCATTTTCTTTTGATGATTGACCGAAACCTTTATTATCAATTTCATTTAATTTCTTCAAAAATGAAGACACCTGGAGCATGTCAAAGATATTTAAATCTAATTACAATATCATTTCGAGAAAAATCATTAAGATGTACTTTTTGTTTCCTCTTAACCCATCAAATATTTATTTTATTTAACAATACATTTTATAACACTATTTTAGTTGAATGCAAACCTATGTATATTTTGGCGATGAAACGATAAAAATAAAAGCGCACTTTTTCGTTCATTTTTGATTATTTCAAAATCCATTGTCCGCGCTGTTAAGTCAACTGTTTAAGTATTAAATGCACGCGCATTTAATACCTAAAACTGGAAACAAAAAAATACTGTTTTATGTGCGAGATCAGAGTTTATCATAAAACATAACATTCTCCTTGCTTTACAAAGCATTTTAATTTAGCTTGCATAACAGAGGGAATTTTCTGCTCGATTTTTCATTCACTTCTATTAGTGGTTGAGATTTCGAAGTTTTATATTTGTTAGAACTTATTTTATGCATGCTCGATGATGGTAAACCATTTAAATATTTTTGAGTTTCAATCACCAGTTCATAAATTAGTGCAATTAATTTTTGATTGCGTACAAGAGACATCACTTAATACTGAATTTGAGAAAAATTAATTTCAAGATGACATAACATGTTCAAAATTTCATAACGTCGCAATTTATGAGCCGTTTGCGCTTTTTCTAGAGCATAATAAATTGAAACTACTACTTCGAAGTGAAAAGTAAACAACATAATAAATATATTACGAGTCGATTATTCTATTTTGATTTCAATTTGATTCAGAACATATATTTTTGAATCATTTATCTGCTCTTCTTTAGACATAATACACGAATAATTCGATTGCAGTCAGATTGATTAGCAAAACATAAGTTCCAGTTAAATATAATTAACAATTTGAATTTCAATTCAATTGGTTGGGTACTAAATCTGCATCCCAACAGAACCGAGTGGAGTTTGAAATTGTGTAAACTGGATATCCGCCCAAAGGTATTCAGTTGTTTGAGAATTCCGCGGAATATCGTGAGAAACGGCACGAGCGTTTCAAATTTTACCATATTCAACTAACTACATTATTCAATCAAACTCCCTGTTTCAAATAAATGCTCATGCTATTCGATCAATTGTTTAAAACGTGGAACTGTAAGACAAATGCTTACTACTAGAGTTAATAACTTTTCTAACAGATATTTTTGCACACAAGATGTTGAAAAAACCCATCCAAATATGAAAAACAAGTCCCGTGATAGCTAGGCAAGTTGAAGAGGGAAACTATAAGCAGTAGAGGACGCATAATATTGAGCGTGATACAACATACTTATAATAAAAGAATAAATTAAATTAAATTATTTTCAAGAACATCGTCCAAGAAACTGTCTTGATGTTAGAATTGAAGCCACTGCTTCTGATATATGCGAAGAAAATTCTTCAATCTATCGTAACTGCAAAGCGTGCATTAAATTTGATGGCCCCATCATTGAACACTGATTAACAAAAGTATGGTCTAGTAAATCTGAATTTTTTATTTTTAAAATTTCGCTCATTTTATTACAGTAAGCATGAAACGTCCTTTATTGACGATGCTTAAATCTGGATAGTAGGAACAAAGCAAATAAGGCAGTGCCGTGGGCTTCTTCAAATAGTATTGGATCGCATTAAACCAATATTTGGCGGCAGATGATGTTAGAGGAAATGAGGTTTACATTGGAATATTTATGAGAGAGTGCCCATGTCATGAAATGCATTCTACGATCATTCAGAAATTTTTATATTTATGCACGTAAGTGATTGTACCGATTGTGTCATATCAACTATATTCTCCATTCTCACTATAATTACAATTATCGCACGTTTGGAAAATGTTCGACGCTGCATACGCTTAATCCCGTACGCATTCGATGAGAAATGTCAATTCTGCTGAGATTATCTGATGATAAATATTGGATAAGCCTATTCCTCGTTTGTTTAGAGAAACACAAGATGGAAGAGTATTTGTATTGTCCCCTCTGTTTATAGGAAGAATCTCAAAGATCTATCGTCTGGAATGAAACCGCTAGAATCATCATCTAGTAGCGCCTTATAGTTCTTTGCTGTATTCTTTAAAAATACTCTGTATTCCATTTAGACTGGAATATGCATTTTTTTTTTTTACCGTTTCGCATACCAAGTATAAAAAGTATTGTAATCGTCAAAAATTCGATTTCGATATTTGACGAATCTTTTTGATCAAGACCACCCTGAATCTGAAAAAACACATTGTTGGAATATGTCTATCTATGAACGTGAGGGCTCAAATGCTTTGAACTAATAACACAAAATTAGTTGTATGTTCTTTATACTGCCGCATTGAAGAAAGACTGCCGAATCTCCATGGCCGAATGGTCATGGCACTGATCTTGTGATCAAGAGACCTGGGTTCGAATCCCGCTAGAGACACTGAGATTAATGGTATATGTAAATACTTAATTCCTTGATTTTATGTTTTCCTTTATTTCATGTTCCAGAAGATACTGGACATTTCTTTAGTTTACCAGACAAGTGTTCTGGACTTTTCTTACTTTCTCCAGAAGAGTATTCTGGAACTTTCTCTGCTTATATAAAAGCAGAAGATTTGTCAGTTACTGTATTCTTAGTTCTGAGTTCCGTTAATAAATTGGTTTAGTTCTACTTCTTGTGTGCGTCATTGAGTCCAACACTAGAATATCTACGTGACAATACTAAATTTGTTGATTTTTATCAAATATTGAACAAACTTATCTATCTGTCCGCCTAAATGTAAAAGAATACGATAACTACACACCTTAAACAAATAAATGAATAAAATTTGACATATAGTTTAAAGTATAAAGTACAGGGTGTTTATTTAGTCCCGGACCCATTTTTATGTTTAATAATTCATAAAATAATAAAGATATAAACAAACGTATGGCATTTTTTGATGGAATAACTCATATATTTTTCTTTTCAGGTTTGAATATTTTTACTTTTGTAAATATCGTCTGTGCGTGTGGTTAATTTCAGATAATTTCATTTTCCAGTCTAAATATCTGTACTTTTCTAAATATTGTCTGCTTATTCAATTGCATTTTTCTCTCTTTTGTTTTTGGCAACTATTGAAATGTTATGTTTACTTTTGATGTGTTTGTTCTATGTAGTACTTTTGTATGTGATGTTTTATTCGGGCGGATATTAAGAAGAATGCATACACCACAAGAGAAAGCACAGATTTTATGGTGGTTCATAGAAACGAAATCGATAGTGCACGCATAGAGAAATTTCAGAAGAATTTACCAAAAAGATCCTCCATCCAAAAACAGCATCTTGCGGTGGAAAAGGAATTTTCTGGAAATTGGAAGTATCACAGATAAGAAACGTTCCGGACGTCCTTGCACAAGTGATTTTGATGTTGAGCGTGTCAGAGAGACATTTTTACGCAACCCTAGAATATTTGTGAGATCAGCAGCAACAGAATTGGATAGGCCAATTTCGACGGTGTACAAGGTTATTAAGAAAAAATTAAGACTGCGTGCATACAAAGTTCAAACTGTTCAAGTTTTGGAACCGAACGATAGGCTTAGGAGAATGGCCTTTGCAACAGATATGCTAAGGAGGATAGAAGATGCTGCTGATTTTCTGAAGCGCATAATGTTCTCCGATGAAGTATCCTTTCATGTTTCTGGCATTGTTAATCGCCATAATGTGCGCATATGGGGATCTGAAAATCCCCATGAATACCGTGAGGCATAAAGGGATTCCCCAAAGGTTAATGTGTGGTGCGGACTAATGCACGACAGAGTCATTGGGCCTTTCTTTTTTACAGAAAAGACGGTCTCATCAGTCGTATACTTACACATGTTGGAAAACTTCGTATTTCCACAACTAGAAGAGCTTCGGTCACATGTCTTTTTGCAACAAGATGGTGCGCCACCTCATTGGGGTACCATCGTACTTCTTTGAATGGCCATTTTCCAGGAAGATGGATTGGGCGAGGAGGTCCAATTCCTTGGTCACCCAGATCACCTGACATAACGCCACTGGACTTTTTCCTTTGGGGGTTTGTAAAAGCGAACGTTTTCAGGAGGAGAGTGTCGAACATTGATGACCTAAAAGCCAGAATTACAACCGCAATAAGCTCTATGGATGCCGACATGCTTGCCGCTACCTGGCGTGAAATTGACTATCGATTTGATATTCTCCGTGCGACGAAGAGGGCACACGTGGAAGTTCATTGACAATGGTCATGAAACTTTTTGAGTCTATTTAACCATTTATGTTATTAATTTTAATCTATCTTCATTATTTTATGAGTTATTAAACATCAAAATGGGTCCGGGACTAAATAAACACCCTGTATAAAATCAGCCTTTAAGATTTGATATAAATTTTTCAACATGTCTGTCGGTCTGTACATTAGCATGCATGTAAATGCTATAACTCAAAACCATACCGACTTATATTAATGAAATTTGGTACGCGTTTTGTTTGTTCCGTTTTGTAAAATTTTGGTTCCAATCACTCGACAAGAAAGGCGTCGGTTATTTTTACAATATTTCGAACCACAACTCTCCCATGCACAAAACTCTGGAAATAAAAATCTGAGTACTTGTGAAAATTTTGTTTAGAGTCCACAGATTTTATGTTAGGAAAGAGGTAGGGGCAGGAATGGGATTGTAACATCTTTATCAGAAATATGA
Source organism: Argiope aurantia (assembly GCA_026543865.1). Classification (NCBI taxonomy): domain Eukaryota; kingdom Metazoa; phylum Arthropoda; class Arachnida; order Araneae; family Araneidae; genus Argiope; species Argiope aurantia. Next base: position 104,042 of record JAPMOR010065248.1, read on the forward strand.
CAGAAAGTTCCAGGAAGTCTATTCTCGCTGGTTTATACACTTTTTTAATTATATATAGTAGCACCTGGCAACAAAGATGAAACTGAATTTCCTATTAGTTCAAATTTTATGTCATTTGATTGGAGGGATTATTTATATTTTCAGTTAATTTTTGATGTGGAATGAATTTAAATATATCTTTTTAATACGCAAACAATGCTTTATTTAGATTTTGCTTTACACGGTTTAATGTTCATAAAAAGTTTCTATCATTTGAATTTTATTAATTTGTTTTAGTTTCAGGAATTTATTCACGGTTGTTCATATAGTTTGGTTATATCAACATTATAATCTGTTTTAGAATCATTAAATATTTCATCGTGTAAACAATCGAATGAAACCCTGCAAAATATCTGAATGGAGTGCATTAAATACAATTACCGTAGAGACATTGAACTAAGCGGACGCTTTGCAACCTGCCATCCTTCCTTTGGTGCTTGATCAAGCGAACGTCTTGCGAAATCGCTCGAATATATCTGGTATTCCATAGAACATAGAGTCATTAAACAACATCAGACATCAGCTAATTGCAAATAAGGTGCATACAGCAAGATTAAGTAAATATAATTTAAAGACCAAATTTTATCACTTTGTACAGAGCTATAGAAATTTAGGATTATTTCTTCAATTTATAGTTTCCTTTGCTATTATTATTTCTTTTATTTTCATGTATATGACTTATGCATACAGGAACTATAGGAATCGTAAAAAAATACTGCCTCGCAATTTAGATAATTTTTCAAATTCCATATTCTAGGAATCGGGTATATATTTCTAGAATTCCGTTTTTTTAGAACAGTACACAAATGCGCAACGAGGAACAAGAAAGGATTTGGTCAAAATGTGTACATTTCTTTCATATGTTGCAAGAAACCCAATTACAAGTTGTCTTGTTTTTTGATTGCATCTAACAGAATAACTAAAAAACATAATAAGCTATAGGAATGGCATTTGATTTTTATCATCATAACTATCAAATTTTAAATCCAGTTAGTGAAATAACTATTTGCGTGTATATGTTCTAAATAACACAAATGTGTAGAAAGCTAGAAACATGAAATTCAGTATGTGGAGTGAAAGTTCATTTCGCTACCAATTTACAGACATAAGAAAACCATAAACTTGATTCCCTACAATATTACAGTAAAGCCAGTTGTACACAACAAATCCTGTCGATACTGCTTTTATTCAGTGGTTGTGGGGTGGTCGACTGTACAAAAGAAAAAGTATTACAGCAAAGCTAAGCACCGAGGAAGGCGAGAAGGTCGAGAGAAGGAAAATTCTATTGGTTTCATTTCACAAAAATCACAATTAAATTAACAAATTATTAATAAAAGTTGAAAACTTATCGAATAGCTCTTGCTTTTAGTGACAAAAAATTTTTTGCTGCTGAAAAACTATTCCATGAGGAAGTGAAAGTTTATAGCTACAAAACTCATACCACTTTTCTGTGTCTAAAATTTCTTTAAGCTAATGTATCTTTATGTTATTTAAGCTTAAATATTAAATCTTGATTTTATTCTGCAGAGCCTCAAATTTAAAGCTTAGTAAGTCGGCCCGAATAATTTTACTCGAGACTTTCTGGTTAAGTCACAATACAAGTGAACATATTCTCAGTTCCTCCTGCTAGTACAATAAAAATTGTTATGACTACTTAACGGTTCCATCGCCCATGGTCAGATGTAACACCTTTTGAGAGTTCCAGGCCGGTTTTGTTCTCAATGGGGTCTGCCAATAGATCCGTGCAGCTATCTTCGGTGGTGTGATCATTCTGCTTTACAGGATATCTTAATAGTCGAACAGGATATTCCTAGTGACTACTTATTGAATTTCCAAACTTAATCTTGGGATAAAGAAAGTTACTTTCTACATAATTCAACATTTTTCCAATTTATCTATATTAGTCATTTTCATTTTCTTCTTAAATCTCCCACGGTTTTATTTATTATACGAGAAGAAGGAATCAGATAGTGATTTACTTTTCAGTTAACAATGCTTTTAACATTCAGGAAACAGTATATTTTTAAATATAAAATGAATCTTTTTAGTACATAGTATACCCACCAGATATATCCTCCAACATTGGTTACCTAGTCATCAGCAACACTTATCGGTATGCAACATATAACATATTATCGACAAATTATTAAAAAAATCAGGTATTTTCAAAGAATTTTAATTCATAAAAACGAATATTTTTAAACATTACTCAAAATCATTTAACAGACATTTATTATTTACCAAATATATAAGTGAAATATTTTTTTAAAAATCACATGGCACAAATTTGTTGATCAAATCAATACTATTTGTTAGACATTTAAAACTGACTTTTTATTAAGTAGTAAACATTTTTGTCTTTTTAAAGTCATCATTGCTCGCTTTAATATCAAAACAAACTCTCGTGTACATTTTTGTCATAAGGAAAGGTTCCATCCCCACCCCCTATAACATGTTAAATATTCTTTCATCACCAGCGTAGCTGTGAGCAAGGATTTGGGGAAAGAGGTCACTTCCGACGTTTCTAATAGTCAACCATTATTTTATTTATATTATTATTTATTATTTTATTTTTATAATTATTTATTATTTTACTTTTATAATCCGTATTTTTCAATGAATTTCCATAGCAATTACGGCAATTCCGTAGCTATTGAAGGTTATGTACAGATTTATCAATTTGTTTAAAGAAATATCAGAAAAGAATGGCAGATTAAATTCTCTTGATTCAAATGTTAATTATAAAGCCGACAAATGCTCAATAGTTCAAATGTATTTCGATAGTAATTTGGAAAAAATCTGCATTTATTATTTTAATAATTGCCTTTAATGAATTACTTATCTTTAATGCTTGAAAAGAAGCAGTGATTGTTATTGATATGAAATTTATTGAAAAATAAACAAATTCTTATATTCGGTTATAGATGTCTGATGTAGATATTAAATCCATCATAAAGATATCAAGTTTCAATCAGCCAGTGAAAGAATGAAATGTCATCGGCAATCAGCAAACAGTATCTGAAGTTGAAGGCCTGCGAAGCAGAGGTTTAACAGACGCAAATCTTCTCCCGAGTCTCGAATCTATCTCAATCGAGATAGAAAGCAGAAAAGAATGAGATGAAAAAGAATTGGAGATGAGATTTAGAAGAAAAAGCATCGTCTTTTCACACCGTGCGAAAGAGAAAAAAATTTCAAAATTGAAAAATGACAGGAAATTCATTATATGTTCTGCAGATTTATGTAAGTTGATGATCTATGAAATCTTTGAAAGTCATGCTGAAATTGGAAACTGAAATATCCTTCAAATTTGTTAATATTTTCTTACTGATCTTAGGTACTTTTATTTTTAAAAAACCTAAATACCAACAGTCCAAGAGAAATAATTGTTTTATATCTTTAATCCTCCATCCATTTTTTTATTGTTATTATCTATATCGATACAAATATCTAAAGCATTTTTTATTATTTTCTTAAAATATCCAAAATGCTTTTACTCCGTATTTTAAAATATCCAAAACGCTTCATTTATCTAGCTACAACTTCAAAATGTTTCACAGATACTATTTATTAATATCCAGATACTTTTGCTTTATTATTATTATTTGTCTAGAAGGTCTCATGTACTATTTTTGGAATGAATTTAGCAAATTTTTAATGAAAATTTTAGACCTGGAACAAAAATTGAGTAGCGCAATATTTTGTAGTACCAACATATTTATTTTAACAAATCTTCAAAAATAGTTTTGCATTATATATTAATACTGATTAAAGAATTTAAAACTTTTGCAACGTTTTAATATATCTCGTTCATTTCTTATTAAAAACTTTATAACAAATTTTGAAAAATTTCTATAACAAAAAATAATTTCATAACAAAAACTTTTAAATTGAGAAACTTAGCTTATAATGGCACGTTGGATTCTCTATAAGAATAAAAATGTGATAGGTAAAATAATAAGGATGGAAAATAATTTACGTAATACATAATAATAGTCATAAAAACCGTTCGTTTTTATCAGTAACATCCCCGATTTTATTCTTCAACATTATATATAATTTATAATCATTCATCCGTTATGCGATTTTTTTTTCATGTAGCACAAGCTGCCATTAGGTTGAAAGGGAAATTTTTCCTTTTTGCAATTGATATATCACAGTATTAATTTTACTTATAGTTCATTCAACAAAAAAAGTTAAAAATAAGAATTTTGTGGCGTTTATCATAGATTTCTAAGCGATCGTGCAACAATTTCAAAGATCATCCTTGCATAGATTTACAATATCACGCCTCACTGCTAGAGTTAAAAAAAATTAAGTATCGTTAAGAAGACATCAAAAACAGTTAGACCTGCAAAAAATAATAAAATTGTCCATAACGATGTAATTTTTTTTAATAGTTCATTCAAAAGGTTTGAACATTCATTTTTTTATAAAATATTCTCCGTGGAGTAATTAATTATTAGTTTAGCTTTATTCAAAAATTGTAAGAGAGATATGAAGAAAGGCAAAATATTAAGTTGATTCGGAAATCATCTAGATTTCTACTTGTTAAAAGTATTGAGTGATGGGGATTAGAAAGATAAATAGAAGCTTTATATAAATTTTAATATCTATAAAATGCATGTTATGCTTAAATTATTGAAGTAGTGAAATTTAATCTTTCCTTTTATATGTATGATAAATACCTTTGCTAAAAATATTCATTAAACGTTAAATTTATTTTCAGTTTGGTGTTCTGCTTTTTCGGTTCTAGTTGATAGCGCATCTGTAAGAGGATTAAATTTTCTGTGGGGCTTTTGATTCCATAATAATAATTCAATCGTTTGAAATATCTTATTCTTTTTATATCAGAAGTGCGAATGTAAGAGTAAACACAATCAAGATTTTTTTTTATTCTAGTCATTGTTTATAATAAAATTCAACCTATTCCTTATGCATCTTCTTTCATGTCTTTCGCATGAAATTTCTTTTCTGCATATGCATAAAATCTTCTCTTTAAACGAGCAATTCTTGTATGTCTATAAATATTTATTTATTTCGTGTATCTCGGAAACGGCTCTAAAGATTTGAATCAAATTTTATATTTACATAAGTGTTTGCGTTTTAGGTTTATCTATATAGGTGCATTCCCAGAAAAAACTCGATTTTACAATGAAGGAAAAATATTGTTACGAAATTTCTGTCGGGGTTCGTTTGGATAGTGGGAGTTATATGGTGTTGAGAACGCTCAATCAGCAGTAGAAAAAGAAACAACGACGTTTATTTACACGAAGACACACAGGACAGCACAAAAGCGACAACTATATACAGCATAGAAGACGATTATCTTCACCCGAGACGTGTAGCATACAACAGCATAAAACCAGAATCTTCTGTAGCGCATAGCTCAATTCAGTACGAGCTTGACTCCGTCGCTTCCGACTACTCCGCTCTGTCCACTCTGACTGACTTCGGCTACTCAGACTTCGCTGCTCTCGAACTCGGATTCCACTTCTCTGGCAGCTGCGGACCCTTTTATAGGTCTCAGGAGGCGGGGCTAGAAGCCTCTCAACCAGTCAGGAACGTTCGAGGTGTATCTCGGGTCCTACTGGACGGATCGGGAAAATTCTCGAAGTTTCGGGTATAATCTATTTTGGCGCCAAAGTCGCCAAATTTGTCGCCAAGCTCTGGGACCTCCGACGTGCCATCCGGACTCCGTGGACTTTAAAACAGTCTTTCTGTTGATGGAACAAGCTATGCTGAGAAGCCAAATTGCAGGTTTGTAACAATATTTTTTTTATAACTAACAATTAGAATAAGTATATTCAACTTCCATTTTCAAGCATGAGGTGGCAAGCAAGAGTGGTCAGCAAGAGTCACGCAAGAGTGGTCAGAACAACATAAATTGCGCGTGTGTAGCGAATTTGCTTTAATTTTTTTTATTTATGTATTTATATTTAATATTTTGGTTTTTTAAGTTTATTAATATAGGTGTCTTTTCTGAAAAAACGAGATTTAACACATAAAAAAAAACAGATTTTTTATAATTAACCATTAGAGCCTTTTTCTATCTGCTTTCATGCTTATAATGTCATATAGCACCATTCGGACCCTATTCATCTCGGTAAAAATGAGTGTATGCTCAAAAATATAAGTATTGATAGACAAACTGCAAAATGAATACTTTAATATAACAGATTGTTTCGAATAAAATGTTAAACTAAGTGCTTTCATGTATTTTTTTAAATATAAATGGCCAGTTCAATGTACGTTAGATTGAAAAATATTCATATAGGATCAGTATGTGATTCGTATCTAATTATTTTCTCCGAAAAAACGCGTACACGATTTTGCAAAATAAATAAATAAAATGCCGAGCGAGGCTCGATATTCCAGATAGCTACTTAACTCAGTGATGTGGGGAAGTATTTTGGCTGTACATAATAGCGAAATGATCTTAAGGAAACTTAATTGAAGATTTTTACTTGATTTTTCATTCATAAAATTATTCTATGTACAAGAAAATTATAAAGTAACTATCCAGTTTTTAAATGATATTACTCTCAAAATATAAGTTACATCGACACCATACTTCCATTTTCCCATGGGAGCCATCAGATGGAGCTTCCATTCATTTTCCAGTCAAGTAGTAAAAGCAGTAAAATAAAAGCTTTATTTTATACGTTATCTCAAAATGGTGATTAACGGAGAGTAGGCCTTTCCTGCTTCAGACTATGCAGAATATTCGTTGGTTTCAATGCAGCTAACATTCCAAAAGTATATGAAATCGAACATTCTGCATTGGTTTTGCCTATTTATGGGCGCAGGTTACTTATATAAAATGAGGCTTAGAATATAAAGCGTTATTACAGGATATAGTTGACACAGTCAAAAATTATTTCCCCAATTTTTTGACTGCATTCCATAAAAGTTTAAACAAATCAGAGCATTTTGAATTGATTTTGCTAATTTAAGGGGCAAATTGCTGATATAAAAGAAAGAGGGTTGGAGATAAAGTATTGGTACAGGATGTAACTGGTCCAGTTAACGGTTATTTCACTCATTTTTTCAGCAGCTTTTCGAAAAATTATGAAATGTGTCAGAGCATTCTGAATTGATTAAGCGCACAGGTTACTTATCTAAAAGACCTGGAAATGAAGTGTTGGTACAGGATATGGCTGATGCAGTCAGAGATTGTTTTGCCAAGCATTCCAAAACAAGATGCAATAAATAGATTAGAACATTTTGAATTGATTTTACCTATTTAAAAGCATAGGTTACTTATCTTAAAGAAAGAAGCCTGGAAGATAAAGCGACATGACATAGTTGATATTGTTAAAGATCGTTTGGTGCATGAGTAATCGATGAAACTCAACATATCAAATTAAGTTGAGAACATCATTTTAAAATGTTTGGAAGATTTTACAATATCGATTCCGTTTGAAACCATATCGTACAATTACGATAGTAAATATAGTTTTGTAATAAAAGATATGTCTGAACATTTCTGATGATAACTGGACTACTGAAAATGTGTAATTACGATAGTAAATATAGTTTTGTAATAAAAGATATGTCTGAACATTTCTGATGTTAACTGGACTACTGAAAATGTGTAATTACGATAGTAAATTTAGTTTTGTAATAAAAGATATGTCTGAACATTTCTGATTATAACTGGACTACTGAAAATGTGTAATTACGATAGTAAATATAGTTTAGTAATAAAAGATATGTCTGAACATTTCTGATGATAACTGGACTACTGAAAATGTGTAATGAGTAATGAAGGGAGCAATAGCAGAATATTTGGAACTACTCCAAAAAGCTTTCGATGTTTTCCTTTTCTTATAATGAAATGTTTATTGACATTGCAGTGCTTTTGAAATATAATATACTTAAGCCTTACAATTAATTTGGGATTGCCCTATTAATTACATTATTGACGTAATTTGATTTCCTTATCCAAAGAAGGTATTAATTCTTTATTAAGGAGTAAATCAAAACATCTCAATTTAGCTATATATTTTTTAATTCGTTTATCTAAATACAGACTTGGACAATACTCCGTCCAATTAAAACAGTTCACTAGCAGCCGTTCCTTTTTTTAATTCATCCGGAAGAGAAAAAAAATATCTTCACTTACAGAAGTCATTCAATTTCAATCCGCGGATATGGAATGTCTGGAGGTATTAGGTTAATGACAAGAAGGCTTCCATCTCCTACATTTTATTTAAAGATGAATTTCATTTCGTTCAAATTTTTTTCTTCAAACGCCAATTCACATATCTAAAGAAATCTCATTAAAGACCAAGTTATATAAGTTTCAATTTCATTCCAGAATCATTTCTAGAGTTTCTTCCGATGAATTGGGATATAAATGAGAATTTTTCAGAAATGAAATTCCGTTTAAGTAATGCGATGTCTTCCTTCTGATTTCTAGAAATCACGGAGAGAATTCTAATTTAAGTTAAATTTGAAATAGTTTTTGTAAATTGGATTTCGTAGAATTCTAAAAAGCATTCGTCAATTACAGAATGGCATGGATAGATTTATATGAAAAAATTGATAAGTAATCCCATTTACACCCATAGTAATAGCAAAATAAGATGATTTGGGCAACAAGATTTTTTTATTACGAGAATTCTGCCCTTTTTTTATTTTTTATATCTATGAAGGCAAAAAAATGTAAAGAATGTTTAGGTATAAGAGTAACACATTTGATTCTAATTATTAATTAGAAAATAAGTTTATCCAGGATCCATGCATTTTCTTGCATTCCAAAAAATGTTTTAACCTAAATGGAACATACAAGTTTTGTAACAGAAAAAAATTTCAAAAGGCGTAATTAAAAAAGGAGAAAATGCATGTTAACCCATGAATGATACATTAATTATATAAACGATCGTACTAAAATAAATTCCAATTTCTAATTGCCTTTATTTTAAAATTCAGCATCTACAGCGAAATGTATGTGTAATTAACAATTATATAATTTTTAAAATGCCAACTAAGAGTTTTAAAATACCTAATTACTTTAAAGTGAAAGTCATATTTCAAGACAAATATTTTCTAAAGTAATCAACTTCCAAACTTTTAATTCACAGTTTGAATAATATATTACAAATTTTTTCTTTTTATATTCTAGAACTTAAGTGCTTATGCCAAATATTTTAAATATTTAGAATATAAATTGAACGTTCTGCGTTCTAAAAGATGATCTGCTTGTTAAATGAGCTTTGAGATACGAGCCATTTCCACAAAATATTTTAAATGGGAAATTCGTGTAATCTTAAATTTTAAAGGGTTTTCACCATTAATTAAGTTAAAATACACGTTTACCTCATTAGGGGACATTAGGTTACTTTCTGCAGCAAAATATGCCCCTACTGCGCAATGGAAGCTGTTGCGTATTTTAATTTTCTCAGTAATTTGAAAACTATGTAAATAGGTCAGAAGTAGGCTAACTATATTCTTAAGAGCCCTTTGCAAGCATAAAGTTTAAATTTCATGATTTCCATTTTATGAAAATATCTCGTTCCTCGGAATTCACGATGATAATTTCTTTAAATTATAGTACTTACATTCATTCACATAATGCCTCAATTAATATCATATTATTCAAATGAAAATTCACATAACTAATAAATTGCGCTGGAATTATTCGATCTCAAAGCAAAATCAACTAAATTACATATTTATATGTAATTAAAAAAATATAATAGTTTACTTGATCCACACACAATTTTATATTCTGTGACGGGATCGAATGAAATTAAGCACACACATGTTCCTAAGAACCTTGAAGACAGAATAAATTAAACTGTTTCCAATTCCCTTTCAGTTGGTAAAATTGAGATAAAATAACAAATTTAAAACTTTTTTTAAACTAAAATTTCGGAATAAACTATTGTAACAAAACACTTTTTAATACTTTTTTAAAATTCAAAAATTAGATCTTTTTTAACACAAACTCCATTTATGTATATATATTTCCATTTCCATAGTACTGTTTTCATAAACAGTTGACAACCCTTCATGTTTAGGAGCACCATCTCGTATCCACACAACATCAAACAGAAATTTTCTTTGTTGAAAATCAGAAATGATGTTACTAATTGTTACTGATTCATTACAAGCACTCGTTATTTTAAATGTTTGGAGATCTAGAACAATAATTCCTTCAAAGTATATGGGCCATGGATAAAGTGTTTGGTATATCACTCTGCACAGTCACTTTTGCTTCGTGTCGGCGACCTGGCATAAGGGTAGCGCGTCCTTTCCGTGTACGTGGATGTCCCGGGTTCGAATCCTGATTCGAGAGTGATTGTTCTCTACCCTGTGCTCTATCTGTGAGGTGCGTGGAAGAGCCCCCTGTAAAAGGGATTGTGCAAGAGAATATGTGCGTCATCTTCACGTGAGCTAGAAATCAAACTTCTGCCCTCAGGTGTTCAGGGGCTTTGCCCTCAGTAGCTATTGCACACTCGGATTAAATCACTGGCAGTTCGTCAGCAGGCTTGTAAAGTGCCATAAGAAACAACAGCTTTTGCTTCGCGTAATGAAGATGAGATTACATTATGGACATTAGAATCTGCCAAAGTACGCTGCTTTTATTTCTACTTAATGTTGTCAATCACTGAAAAATGTTTCTTATTTGTTAATAGTGGCCATAAAAACCAGCTTAAATCAGTATCAAATTGGATAAGAAATTCATTAGCAGAAACCAATCACAGTTGGTAATAATCTGTTTGCAGCTTCTGAACAAACTACAAGAGCTTGGAAAACGTATAAGGGAAACCGTAAACAATTTTCCAGACCGTGCGCATAGCTAGCCATCTAACTCTCCGACCCGCCCGAAGGCACACGGATTTAAACCATAAAACTGAATGACCGGACCGCCGCAACAGCAATTGGCGGGAACTGTGGTTGAGTCCTAAGGTCCGTCACCGGCCAAGGTACAACCCTTCCTGAAGGAAGTACGTCCCGTCATCGATGGGGGGAGTCAGATCCCCCACCTATTAGTGTTCCCTCTAGGGTGGCGAGATCCAACCACCATGCCGGAAGCATCTCATCCTCATTCCGAGGTGCCCCCCCGGGGGTTTATTGCCTGGTGTAATCATCAGCAAGGTTGAAAGAATGATAAAAAAAAAGTTCAATTGGATGCGCAAACAATTATTTCAAATATGCGTATAAAATTCCAAACAATTTATATTAAGTGGGCGTCGTTGTTGTTGCTCGTCTTACAATAAGCATGCTAAATATCTGTGGCATTATTTTTTTACATTGAGGAAATAAAGCTTAATCACTTAGCTGTGCTGTTTCCCATGAAAAAGCAAGTTAATCAAGTCGAACAACAAGGAAGTAAGAAATAGAACTCAAAATGCAATATCTTTATCGTCGCGAAGGGCTATAACATCAGTCATAGCAATGTCCTACATCAGATTGGAAATTTACGTATTTTTGTATCTTCTACTTTCGAGATAGTTCCCGAAGGGCCGAATTAAAGCAGAAGATATAATATGGATTTCAAGCAGAAAACATTGTGTAGATTGTGACAATCATTTGTATTCTGGTGCACCCCAAGACTGGATCCTTTTTTTCTCTGTCTTTGTCTAGCATTGCTATTTTACGTGCTAAAAACCGTCCCAACTCAATTCTATATTCCAAGGCTACCTTTTCTCACTGAAACTATAAAACCTATCCATATCTTGATAAGACTTTATGATTAAATAGTCTATTTAACTTATTAGAATTTTGAGTTCTCATTTCTTTTTCAACATCAGTTTAGATAATTATCAACACGATGAAAAATTAGGCCCAAAAATTTGCTACATATCTGCAATTTTGGTAATAAAATAAAACGCAGAATTTCATCTATTTAGTAATTGTCTATCTTCCAAAACTTTACAGAAGTCTACAGTTGTGGTGTTAAAACCACAACCGAACTCCTTGCTTTTAACACGTTACATTTTTTAGATATCATATCCACAGATAGACATAATTCCAAAAAAACGTGTTTTTCGCATTCGTGGAAGTGTTAAACTTTGTGATTCTTCAATTGTTTGAGGTCGAAATTTCTCATCATTAAAATTCTTTCTTTTTTATATTTCGTGTACTTAAAAGCAGTAATACAAACTGCTCTTTAATTACATGAAATAGGCACAAAAAGCGTTTCATGTCTCAGAATAATTTTATTGTTGTAGCGAAAGAAACTGATTTATTTTCTACTTTGATTGGTGAAATGTTTTTGCATAAGACAAAAAAAAAACTTATTTGTTTTTTAAGATTTATAAGGTTTATTTTTGCAAGATATTATAAGAAAGATGATATATTCTATCAAAAAGCAAGTTTCAACGATTTTTCAGAAAGGAAGAGTTTATGAAAATATTAAAAAATTCATACTTTAATAAGAGTTTCTTTCCCATATTTTAATAAGAGCTAATAAAAGGACAATTTTCATTTAAATCTTTATCTACACATTTACTTAATAAGATACTTTACTCTCATTTTGATACTGAAATTTTAGTTGAGTGAAGGAATTGTTGTTTTGGCAGTTATTTTCTTCATAGCATTCTTGCATAAAAATTTAAATAAGTTTACATATCTATATGAATTATTATAGATAACAAAATAAATTGTTCCGCTGCTTCACTTGAATTTAGTTTCAATATGTTTATTAATTATGATGTATCAAAAATAAAATTCTGACAGAGCACTTCGGTTTTCCTAGATGTATGTGCATCAACGGCTGATAATGAAATACGAGATTAATAATAGTAAATTTTAGGTGCATTCTAAAAGATCTTCCCATTCTATAATTATTCGAATTCTAATTCATTAGAACCTTCTTTTTTAATAATGAATTAACACTCCTCTACGATAAGAGATTAGTAATCTCATATTAATTACACAACAACAAATAAAGGTAACAATGAGCAATAAACATCCCTCTTACCTTTTTCACAGAAGTTTCCGTCATAGTCTCCAGTACCACAATCGCAAATGGCTCCACTGTCAGTGCTGATGCAGACACCATTATGTTGGCAGGGATCATGATGTTTGCAAGCATCTAACTCATTGGAACGTATTCCCTTAAACTCCACCATGTCTTGTTGACGATGAGGTCCGTCTTCACTTGCATAGACCACGTTCCTGATCGATCCTTTGAAATGAGGCTCAAAAAACACTGATGGCAAAGACATCTGAGTCAGTTTGGCACTGTACCAACTGGGAATGCCACCAATGTAGACAAAACTGTTACTCGAATAATTCCCAAAATGATAATCTGTGCCTTTGGTCACTTTGCTCTGAGTCTCTTCGTCCACCTTCAGAATCGTATCTTCGATGCTGCGGATGAGTTCTACTCGATGCCACTGGTCATCGTGAAGGTTGACACCGGCATGAGTTAGCATAGCTCCACCACCTAGGTTGAATCTAAATCTAATGGTGCCGTCTACAAGTTTAAGTTCGAAAAAATCGCCTATGCCACCATCGTCCAGATACAGAAGCAAACCATTCGGTTCTGTGGTTTTGAATTCAAAGGATAATGAGTCAGTCATACCGGCGTACCATCGTTTGAACTGAGCGTACGAAGTTGGAGAACCTTCTAGAACAAATGCCTCGATGCTTTTCTGGAGAAAGAGGATGAAGAACAACCACATCCACCTGAGCTGCAATACTGCCATGATTCGATGCAAACTCAGATGTGTTCTCAGACTTTCATTTTGAGTTAAGATAGTTCCGAGTTGTTCAGTTTGGCGCAATGCAATCAATGTGCTATAGTTGCTTATACATATTAAACATTGACAAATTGAAAATTTCAAAAAGCAATTTGTTCATATTCTAGCAATAAATCAGAGCTTGATCTTTTAAGAATCATTTAGGTCATGGAAAACTTCAAATAGAGGCAACTGATCGTCAATCATAATGCTAATAGACTTGGTCTGGGAAGAACAATTTATTAACACAGATATTGTATTTTTCTGTTAGTCCAATAGTTGCATTTGTTTGCAATATTATTGGATATCTTTGTACGACAATCACAAGTACTGCTTAGCAACGATTTTGCTTAACGAGATGGCAGTATTTTCCCTCACTTTTTTTTATTGTTCAGCCAAACATTCTTGGTAACATTAATTTCCATTAATTCGCATTACTTCAGTTCCAAACGTCCCTTACCGCAGCGCAGAGAAGAAAGGATATTTTTTTTAAACACACAAATCATTCGTTCCTAAAAATAATTATCTCACGGGCGTTTGCGCCAAAATTAAATCGAATTCACTCAGTCTCTAATTAATTACTTCAGAGACAAAAAGTTCGAACTGGCAGCTAAAAAGATCTCTAGCAGATGATTATTTCCAAAATATAATTAATCAAAATCTCTGCCACGTTAATATGCCCAAATGATATAATAGCAATTTAATTTCATTAAAATTAATTTAGCAATTATGCTTTTTGGTTGACGTTGCCGCGCATAATCTTGGCTTAATCTTCACCGCACACAGAAATTTGGAAACAATTTTTTTTCCTCCCTTTTAATGAACATGTTACGTACGTGTCATGTATCATTAAGAGAACTTTTCGCAAGTATTTTGCTTCTTCAGCACTTATTAATTTTCCTGTAGTTGCTAATGAAATTAAATCTTGTGATGTTTAATTAAATTAACAAGGAATGATAATATCAACACCATTGTACATGGTTCACTTTATGGTTGGGTTTATTTTGAAGAAATTTATGAAAAAAAAAAGGTGAAGACAGAAAAAAAAATCTTGGGCTCAAGTGTATTTGTCTTTTTTCTTTCTTATAATTAAATATTTATCATCATTAAACATTTCTTCTTATTTTTCACACCACATATCATCTCAGAATGAAGTGTAGAGTGTTCTTGAGAATACCTGAAAGAAAAAAGACTTTAATTAGAAGACAAAAATCAGCAAAATAGAGCATAAACAAATTAAAGCAAATTCTAGAGAGCAGATGGTAATGCTCATGCTGGAATTATTTCTACTCATTTTGCTGAAATATTTTTACTCCATCGTACATTTGATGTGAAAAAAATTATTTAAGTTGTAAAAAATCCCATACACTTTCATCCTCTTAATCTCTTATTTTTAATAATTTGTTTGGAGTTTTTAAAAAGAAATTATAAATTTAATTAATTTCTGGTAAATTCTAAAAACAATTTTAACTTAATCTAATACATTCGTATAATAAATTATATTACAATAATGAATAAAATTTAATAGAATTGTTTTCAAAGAATAAGCTATTTTTCTTCAATTGATTTTATAACATTTTTTGAGAAAAAAATTATGACAAACATACATTAACACTTATATGAATTATTTTTTATCTAGATTAATATTATTTCTTTTTTTCAAATTTAGGTAGTTGATTTGTCATTTTTCTTACCAACTCAAAAAAGGAAGAAAAATAAAGTTTGAAAAAATTTGATTTAGAAAGTTGATCAAACATTTTAATCATTTCTACACACAAATTGTACGTCTACTAATTGAAGTTGGCAAATTAGATCATTATAGCAAAGTTTGGATTTGCTGATTTTTCAATACAAGAACTGAAATTTATATTGTGTCTATATTTTTTTTTAGATTATTTTTATTCCATTTTAACAAGCAAGTTTTTTTTGTAGTTCTCAAATAACGTAAAACGAAAACAGTTAATGGAAGTAATAATTACCGATTGCTTCATACGATGAGTACGATCAGTTTGGGAAAAGATGACCAGCCATCTTTAACAATGTTTCGTTTAGAAAAGGTCTGAAGGATGCAGCATTATCATTTATATATGTAATTTATAAACTGGGTATGCAGAATAAAAGCAAACGCAAAGATTTTCTGACAATCAGACGATAATTTTGCACAAAAAAAAAAAAAAAAAAAAAAAAAAAAAATCTGGCATGGAAAAATGTGAAAAAAAAAGGAAGACATTGAGCAGTTGAAAGTATGACACGTTTTGGAAATTTCGTGATACATACAGATACTATTTTTCTAGCTAAAAAATAATAAAGGAATGCTTGCATATATTACTGTAGAAACCAAACTTTTTCACTGCAAAAATAGTACAACGAAATACTGAAAAAATGAGTAATTTAGAGAAAAATGATAGATATGAAAAAATTTTTGAGGATTTCATTATCAGTCAATTTAATTAAATTCTTAATTATAAGAGTTGAGACTTTAAAAAGAACGAATTTGAAAATTCCATAATACTTATAATAATGAATTGCGAAGAAAAACAACAACACAGTAAGTAATAATTTTTTTTAAAAACTAAAAATGAATTTTGCACAATAAAATGTGCTTTCAAAAGTTGTTTGAATTATTTGTAATAGATAAAGAATTTTTTAGGTAAGCATTGCCATTCCCACAGAATTAAAATAAGTAATTTTTAAATTTTTATCTTTTATACTACTGAAAATATTAAATATATACATTTTCTAGTACGTTTACGTGACTAAAATTGGAAATAAATTTTTAAAAATTGGAAGCAACGAAGAAAAATATCTCTGTAACAAAAATAGTTCAATTAAACACAAATTTAGAAATTTATTTTCTCAAATAATAGATTTCGTATTGTAAATGAAAAAAAAAATAATTTGGAAGATAATTTAAAGAATCGCTTTTGATATTTAACGAAACCTTTCTTGTTGACAACAAATAGACAGAATCACGGATCACACGTCACAGGTGACGTTCTTATATATAGTAAAAAACGAAATAGTTCAAAGGAAACATTCTAAAGCTACACGCTTTTATTTAACTTGACTTGTTTCATTTTTGTAATGATGAAAATTTGAAATCTATTTTTCCCTTATTTTCTAATGTGGGTTTTAATATCTTGGAAATTATGTTCTCTTGATGGCAACAACATTATTTTAGTATTTTCAGATTTAACCAGAAGTTAATCGATTACCTTAAAATTCAAATCCTTACGAATTATGTTACGTGGTAATGAGTTTGAGAAAAAATTAATCATCAAGTTTCAAAATATTTATATTGAGAATAAAGAAGAAGAAAAAGTAATAGAAAATAATCAATGTAAAAAATTCCATTTCTTAATATTTGCACATATTTAATTGCATTCTTTAAATTTATTTATAAAGTTTGAATATTTTGCTTGCGACGGCTTGAAACAGTTGTACCGATTTATTAAATGCCACTTAATAAATGTGAACAGCTGTATCAAGTATAGTATAATAATGTACAAATTTAATTGTACAGCTGTTTAATATTTGTATACGTAAATATGTATAATATTTGTAAATTTAATTGTACAATTCTATAATATTTGTACAAATTTAACATTATTCTTAAAATGTATTTATAAATTCGAAAAATTTGCTTGCATCGTCTTAAAATAGCTGTACGTATTTATAGAATGCTATACCTCAATTTTTAATTAAATTTATTATTGAATTATAACATTATCAAATAATATTTTACAAGGAAGCATATACATTATATTACTATGAATTTGAATCTTTATAAAAGGATAAAATATTTTAGCACTTAAGTTTTAGAAGGAATTCTATTTTTCTTTATTTAATTTCCATAAAGGATATATTAGCTTTGCGAATCTATAAGTAGCAATACAAAAAATAGAGCAGTAAAAGTATGTATAAAGCAGCCGGGAAATTTAAGTAACTGTTTGCATTTTGTAACGTCATTACTTTATTGCTATTGAATTGTTAATTCTAATTATTCCCCACAAAGGAAAGTTTTTCTTGGTTTTCATAGCAACCTCTCTTTGATTTGGATAAATTACACAAAAACTGTATTCTCAAGACACTCATAATAACTGCTCTTCTATTCCGTTAATGAAGATGAGTCGAAGACTTTTCTACAAAAGTTTGTAGTGAATGGAACTATTTCAAATTATGTGAATTTTGTATTATAAATTTGTGAATTGAATTTTAGAAATTCTAAATTTTTATAGTTATGGATACAAAGGACGTTCAGAACACACAAAATGGATCAAAAATGTATTTTTATAGTTTTATTTCATCTTCATTTATCCTTATTTAATTTTGAAAATATCGTAAAATGTATTGATGAATCTTCACACAAAATAAATTCAGAAAGCACCTATGAAATAAAAATATGGGAGTTAAATGCAAATGTTTTGAAAAAAACTAGAAATATCGATAACAAATGAATGTTAATTATATAAATTAAAGAATATATATATTTTTTTCCTTGAAAGAATGAGACTTAAAAAGAAGAATTAAATAAAAGAAATTCTAGTTTAAAAGTCGATTAAATGATTTTTTCAAAATATTGCAGACAGTTTAAAAAAAATATATAACTTAATTCCTGACCCAAGAAATAAACTGTATCTCTGTCTGCTCTTTAAACACTGAGTTTCAACTGATAGATAGCATAATAAAGTATTAAAATGAAAATCTTTTTGAATGAACAAGTTGTTTATTTTACAATTAATTATCTATAGAATATATTGAAAAATTACTGAGAGTTTTGATTTATGAGGTTTTGCATAAGATTTTACAAAAATTTAGAATTTGAGAAAACAGCACTAAAATATGTAAATACTATTAAAACATAAACTATGCAAATATAAAAAATCAATGCATCATCCTAAAGAATAAAAGCGGAAACAAATTTCAAATGGTTTTTTTTAAAGAAAACTGTTTAGAATTTAAAAATATTGAATTTAGCAGCATTTTGTGTTTTCCAATTTAAAAAATGATATTTGATTTTTCAACGTAGTTTTAAGCAAATAGGTATCAGTTTAAGAAAAAGAAGAAATTTGAAGGTTTCAAGGTTTGTGAAAGATGAAGGTTTCAAGGTTTGTGCAAATTTCAAAATATTCCATGCACGTCAGTATATTTCCAAAGCAATGTTGAAAACGTTTTCTATCTTTTAAAAATGCGTAAACAGAAATGTATATAAATTTAGCGTTTATGAATTTCATATTTTTGGATTGAACTGAAGAAAATATATCGAAAGCTTGGAAAAAGATTAAATATTAAAATTACATTTAAATAGGAAAGAGAAATATATAACCTGAATGATATGATACTAAAGTATTCAAAATAAAGTATATAACCAAAATATCCATGCAAATATTTGTAAAAGCTGTTTTATAGTTTAAAGTATATAACCGAACTGTTTGCATATATATAACTGTTATATAAAGTATATAACCAAAATATCTATGCAGAATATTTTAAAAACTGTTTTATAGTTTAATTTTAGTTTGCAATAAATAATTTTAAAATCTTATGGTATTTTTATACATTAATTCATTTTTAACCTTCTTTGATAAAAAAAAATCTCCCATTAAAGTGGAGTGGAGTTTATAGAGGAAGCACCAGATCAGGTGTCGTCCTCGTCATATGACCGATGTTTTTCAATTAATGCATTTGTCAAAATTTCTTTTCAAACATAAGAATGATATTATAAAATTTCTGTGAATTTTTTTCAGCAATAATAGATTGTTAAATAGCTTTATTTTGTTTTGAACATTTACTGTATTCTTAAACATAAAAAGAATTTTGGGAAGAAATACAAGTTTTTTTTATCAATACAAATCACAAAAATGTCTACGTTTTCACCGTATTTTGGTTAATTTCAATAATTTGCAAGAATTTCTTACCAATTTGTTGAAATTTTCCACAAATATTTATAATATACTGAAATGTCAGAAAGAGTTTCATTCTTGTAAAATGTCTCGATTCTCAAAATGTTTTATCTAAATTAATAGAAGCGTTGAAGAAAGGAAAATGATACCCTTCCTTTGAAATTTTTAGATGACATTTAATTTCTGAATATGTTTTACTACTTTCTTCTATATTCAAAGTTTAAAAAAAAACATTTACTATTTACCAATCATACGCTATTTTTTATTTTAATGTTCCTTTTTAAATAGGTACATTTATTATCGTTTTCATTTTCTTTTCTATTTTTAAATATTTAATTTACAATAAATTATTATGATTTAAAAAAAAAGGCAATGAGATACATTTTTTTTAGAAATTCATTAATAGATGGCACTTCTTGTACGAAATAAAAATTTAGTTAAATTAAGCGATAACTGACATTAATTAACTAATTGAAGATTCTGAAACTGTGTGTTATCAATGAGAATTCATTTTTGTACAGTATTTAAAAACTCTAATATTATTGAAAAAAGAAAAATTATATACATATATCACAATGAAAAGGTATCACAAGATTCTATCTTTATAATACGGTTAAATAAAAGAGTATAAAAATGGCGTTATTTTTGTCCATTAAACCAACAATAAAAATGAAGATGACTTCATGCATTGTTTAATAATTATCTCTTTCTGCAACGTTAAAACTAACCTCCAGATACAGAACATCAAATCACTTTGATTCTGGATGAGAAAGCTTCATTATATTCCACTCAAGATTTCTTGCTGACAATTCTAACATTCTTAATGGCAACGCTCGCAGTCCGATACTTTTCACTCGAGTTACATAATCAATACAAGCAACAAACCGGAAACGGGTCTCGCAAAAACAACCCCCGAACAAGGCACTCTGTTAATACTCTCCCAATGAATGATTCGCCATTATTAACTTCCTGGAATCCTCCTTGCTCAACAATTGATTTCTGTTGGGTCCTTCTCTGTGGCTGGAGATCACCGTCGCTATTGCTGAGCTGTAATAATTCTCCAGGTGGTTTTCGGTAAAGTTTGGATTCTGTCGCTGGCAATGGGCATCGATTGGCTTATTGTTTGCTACGCTCTAATCTCCCTTGACAATTGATTCCGCCTAACTGAGTGGCCCGAATTCGAGCTTTTGCTGAGAGATAATGACTAGAGGAGCGTTTGCAGGGCCCCGGACAACTGGATCTAAATAAGGTCTTCCGATAGAGTTCGTGGGTTATTTTCAGCTACCTAGTTGAGGTAATATGTATTAATACCATCGGCCGTGACATTTGGAAATGAAACAGGTATATGAATTTTGCGCTCATTTGAAAAGCAGGTTAATGCTTTTTGACTTCTATCATTTGAGATGTGCATGACAAGACAAAGCTTATCATTTAAGGAAATAATTGTTTAATTTAATTCAATTTAATTTGTTTGTTTGCAAATATGGAATCTTTAATCAATTTTTGAACTCCACCATAATATGATTATTTTTAATCATATATTTTTCATATAATGTATTATTTTAATATTCTCAAGTTTTAATTATCAGTTAAAGACTCATTTTCATTAGATTTTTATTTCATGAAAAAAGGCCCCACTTAGTGGTGATTGAGAAAAGCAGATTTCAAGGTTCTATAAAGTTTATAATACTAATTAATTATAAAATAAACACTAAAAATTATAAACAATTCAAATAAAAAGAATTCTGAAATTAGAACAATAATAAAAGAGTACTTTTAAAACATTTTTTCACTAAATTTATCTCCTGCTGAATTCCAAAATTAAAAATTATAATACTCATCCTCAACAGTCATTTGATGAATTATAAATTAAAGTCTTTAAAAATAGGAAACAATTCAAATAAAAGGAATTCTAAATTTAGAATAATAAAAATAAAAGAGTATTTTCAAAATATTTTTCCCACTAAATTCATTTCCAGATGAATTCCAAAACTTAAAATTATAATTCCGATCCCCAAAAATCATTTGATAAATTATAAATTAGTCTAAAAAAATAGAAAATAATTCAAATAAAAAGAATTTTAAATTTAGAATAATAAAAGAGAATTTTTAAAACCTTTTTTTTTCACTAAATTAATTTTTAGCCGAATTCCAAAGGCAAAAATTATAATACCCATCCCCAACAGTCATTTGCTGTTTTAACTCAAGCTGATTAACACTCTTCTGTTGCATGAAAATAAATAAACCGGTATTTAATATTTACGAAACCTATTTCAAATACGAGCACGGTATATGTTCCTCGGGCACGCATCACCAAATAAATTTGATTGTTTTCAAAAAGATAATTTACACTCTAAAATATCCAGGAATATCTCAAAAATTTCGTCCGCCGAGAATCAATGCTAACAGGAAAATCAATACAGTAGCTGCCGATGATTTAGAAAGTTCCGAGGGTGCACTACACCCCGTCCAAACGACCGGTGCAAGCAACTCAACACTCATTCCCCGTAAAGACCCGCAGGGCACGTAGCACAATTTTTCCGGAAAACCGTCTTTTGCGAGCGCGCACTGTTTAATCTGGAAGAAGCCAATTATTTCTTGCCCCGAGGACGATACCGGAGCCGGTAATAAAAGCGATGTGTGAAAAGGGGTGCAGGATTTAAAAGCTTCCCACGCGTTTTCTCCGATGAATAATTTTTGAACCAACTTTCGCTGAACAGCTCCGAGATTCAATTAAAATGATGTTATTTTCAGATCAAACAAGAAAGGAGCATGAAACGCAAAAAAGATAGGGAGGAATTGGTGTGAAAGTTTTTTTTAAAACTGCATTGAATGCGAATTTTCATCATTTGTAAAGAAATATGAATAATTCATTTCAGTATTA
>JAPMOR010065248.1:126964-150898 GCA_026543865.1 Argiope aurantia
TAGTTTTTGTCTATAAATATACTTAAAAAAGTTATGAAATCTTATACAGTCTTTTGGTCCTAAGGGATCATATTTTCGAAATATTCTTGACACTGCAACTTTTAAATAAGTAAATGATCTATTTTGTATTCTTGGTTCCTAGTCTCTAATTTTTAGATATTTAGTTTCTACTCTCGTGTTTGAATTGCAAAAATAAATTTATTAGAAAATTCGAACTGTATTGCATCATTGAGTCCTAAATTCGTTCCTTTATCATACGACTAACAAATCTATTCTGCAAGATTAACATTAAACATTTTTCACACTTTATTCGAATGAGATGGTATACGATACCCTGTATCGAGCGTCATATTTCAAATTCCACATAGTTGATTGTGAATTTAATAATAATGAAGTTTTATGATCTCCTCACGGTTGTGTATGAGTCATGCAATTTTAGTTGCCATCTAGCCTCAAAAGGAAATTAATTAACCTATTTATTCAAAACCTTTAGAAATGGAAAATAATAATTCTTAATTTGCTATATGATGCAATTTAAGTAGTGAGAATATTGTTAACTATATTTGTCACAAAACATTTACAAGCCTAACATTTTATTAAAAAATAATCACTTTTACTTGTTTGTTCCGAATTGCAAATTCAAAAATCAATCTATATACTTTTAATCAGTAGATCATAGTTAAGTTTTTAGATAATCAGTGACACCTTGTTAAAAAAAATGTAAACGAGAATTTACACTTATTCATTTTCACATGGCATGTAAAGAACTGATTACAAAAAATGATTTACAAAAAATGATTTAAAAAAGGCAAAATGCAGCATTCTTATGTTACATATGGATTGCCGAATGTGCAAAAAGTAATGTCAATTGAATATAAATATAATTTTTTTAGCCAGATTTTTCACCTTTGATATTTGCATATCCTTATAAGATCAATTTAATATTTTTTTTAATTTATTCAATGGAAAACTTAAATTAATTATTTTTTGAAGAAAAATTTGTAATAGTGCAGGCAAGAAAAACCTTTTAGCTTCAATTTTGCAATTTGTTTTGTCTCACTTTGTAAAATAATTCGTCTTTGTCCTTTTTAATTTGCTTTTTGTTTAAAAAGAGCTGTTTTATCTGGCAACATTTTAATTCACAAAAGATTCTACAGAATAAGAGAGATCGCCACATTCAGTCTATTCATTGCAATATGTCAATATCAATTCACCTAGCTCTTCACTTCTCCATTTAATCTAACACAATGATAGATTAATCAACCACCCGATACCTTTAGAAAAGAAGCTCTCAAAAAACGTACTCCCCCGGTGCTTCATGCTTCACAAGCAGCTCCATCAAAATTAATTTACCGAAATTAGCTTTTCACCTTTACCTGCAAGCAAAGGAGAAAAAAGACCGTAGCGAAATTTCCACCCGCAATGGATTTTCATTAACAGTTTCACTTAGGGAGTTTTATTTTACGCTATCAGTTAATCAGTCTGTTTTCGAAACTTCCTTCTTTTTGCACATGGAGCTACTCGTTCCTCTTAAGAGTACCGAGGGTGCATATTACGAAGCTTGGCCGTAAATTAAGTTTTTATCCCGTCGATTCTCCTCACCTGTCCATCATGTTGAGAAAGTGTTCGAAACCTTCCTTTTTTTAACACCCTTCCCTACAAATTACCTCTAGCAACGCGGCATCTATTCCCTCTTAAATTGGCCTTATTTACAATTTAAATCTTTTACGCCTTGTAAATCGTCTTTTTTTCCTGTTGCGGATGGTGTTCTAATTACAGACGATTTAGAAGCAGATTCATTATAAGGACAATAGAATTTAGCCTTCTAATGATTAACCATCTAAAACTGTAGTTATATTTAGGCTTAGCCGAGAAGCAGTGTTTTGTCTCAAATTAATTTTAGTAACATGAATTGACTGGTTAATTATTAGAATTCGATTTTGTGTCAAGACGTATATATACTAAACACATTACAAACAGCTAATTAAAACTAAACTGGTCGGAATAATTTCATGCTTTTCAATGTAAATTACTGCAAAAGATACAGGTGGTTAAAATAACGTAAAATCTTAGATTTATAAAGAATCCTTTATTAGTATGGTGTAGGACCACCTTTGGCATGTAATACAGCTTGGATTCACCTAGGAATCGATTCATACAAGTGTTGAATAGTGTTTAGAGGAATATTGTACCATTCTTCTTGGAGATATTGTGAAAGTTCTGGGAGAGATGCCGGTGCAGGGCATCGATTATTGAACGTTCTAAAATAGACCATAACAGTTCAATTATATTGAGGTCGGATGACTGTGCGGGCCAAAGCAGATGTTTAACCTCATTCTCGTTTTCATCAAACCATGAATGGACAAGTCTCGCTGCTTGTATAGGTGCATTATCATCTTGGAAAATCCCATATCCTACAGGAAACAAAGTTTGCATCATAGGATGGACCTAGTTAATTAAAATTTCTCTATACTTCTCTCCAGAGATCCTTCCCTTCAGGATTACGATTGGTCCAGCAGAAATCCACGACATGGCTGCCCATATCATGATAGATCCACCCCCATGTTTATTAGTTGGAAGGAGACAATCACGATCATATGCTTTTGCAGGTGTCCTCCAAAAGTGCACACTTCCTGTTATAGGGAAAAGTGTGAAACACGATTCGTCAGACCATACTACTTTCTTCTATTTATCAATTCACCAGGTTTCGTGAGTGTGACACACAGTAGACGACGTTTACCATTAATATCTGTGACAAGTAGCTTGGGAATTGCTGCTATGCCATAAATGTTTTGTTTGTGAAGGTGCCTTCTAACTGTAATCATTGACACTTTAGAATTCAGATGGGTGTTGAGGTCAGCGGTCCCTTTTGCTGTAGTTGTTCGCATTTTAGGCATTACAATCCACTTCAATACTCATCGATCTCTTTCCTCCCACTATTTTGCTTTGCCGAGCTTGTCTTGCCGCGCTTTGTGTATGTTGTCCTGACTTTAGACACCATACACAAAGACACCAGGCACCATATCATTTAGAAACGCCTAAAAGTTGGGACGTTTCGATCCTACTTGTTCCAGCTAGATGGGCTCCTACAATTTGGTCTCTTTAAAAATCTAAGAGGTCTAACAATTTACGGTTTTGAAAAAAAATCCAAGAATTACAGAACTTTAATAAAGCTAAACCATACTATCAGAATATATACATTGTTATATATAAAAAAAACTGGTGGCTATTATTATATTTATATGCTTATGAAACGCATTCAAAAATGTCACTCTTATTCACAGGTGTTTCCATTATTTTGATAACCACCTTTAATTCGGAGGGATTCAAAGTCATATAAACAAATTCACTTTATAGAAATATGTTACAATGTAATATTTATTCGATACCCTAAATATTACTAAATAAAATACCACTCCTTAAGAGTTGCTATTTGTTTGCTCTTTGTGACATATATAATCAAAAATGGCCTTTGGCAAGAATTTACTTTGAGGACAATTTAAAAAATATGATTTATCTGGCAATCAATGGTAAATAAATCTTAAAACACTACAAAAACTGGTTACATTTCTTCATCATAAGTTTGAAATTGTTTTTGTAAGAAAAGTAACCGCAAATAATTCAGGCTAACCGTGGAAAGTAATCATCAAAGTGGTGCAATATAAGTCATTGTTTCGTCTTGTCTTTAACGATGCAATCACTTGTTGCCCAATCTGTGTCACAGGATGATGATCAAAAATGTTCCATCAGAACTGAAGAAAAGTCGTCTGGGTGCGTTGAGCAATGCTCAGATTATCATGACTCAGAAAGTCACAGTAGAATTCAGTATTTATCACCGCTTGTATCGAATGATTCGTCAGAATCTAAGCATTACACAACTTGGAATGAATAGGAGTTGCAAAAGATATTTCACAAGCAAAACGTTTGTACTTCACATTTGATGGGAGTTTTTTATTTTCAATCGATCTAACAAACAATTTACTACAAAACAGCCTTTAAATATAAGCTTTTGTGCTGTTTCTAACCGGGTCATAAATAGGGGTGATCCCAAATTTAGAGCGCAAACTTGGAGAGGAGAGAGAGAACAAAGATACGAATTATATCCAGGAACCGAGGCCACAATCCTTTTCTTTAGTTATAAATACTGGGTGTCTCAATTTAATTAAAACAATATGCGTTTTTTTAATTAGATGAAGAAAAAAATCTGGTAAAAAAGAGTATATCATTTACTAGACTACTAGAATTATTTATACTTCGGCTAGTATCCCTTAGAGGAAGAATAAATAATCCTTAGGAAATTACCCCTTCAAATTGCGGTGTGCCTGCACATTTTAGACATTACTGAGTTCGATAAAACTATTTTTGAACATGAGAACTTGGTAAATGGGTTTTACAACTAAAATAGTAATTTCTATCTAATATTTGAATTAAATCCGTCCGCAGAAATTCTGTAAATATGTCCCTGTGCATTCCGCCATAATATCTTAAAAGCGTAAAGAGCTAGAGAAATGAAATTTAGCGCATGATTTTATCTTCAGAACTGTAGATTTGTTTAAAATCAACAATTTGATCATCTGTCGGTTTGTTAAGCATTTGTCCATTAAAAAGGCAACGATTTAGGCATATGGAACTAAGTTAAGATCATGTTACCAAAACAGTAACTGTACAAAATTTTGATTCCAATACAAAGAAAGAAAGATATATAAAATATATTCCAGGTTTTCTTCATTATACATTGAAGCTTAAAAAGCACGTTAATTAATATATTATTAATAATACAATTCATACAAAGTCGTTTAATAATGCAATTTAATATATTGTTAAACAACAAAACAGATACAAAAATACACCAAGTGGTTGAGTTGCATTTTTTAAAATTCAAAATTTTAAATTCCTTGACTGAGTTTTAATTCCACATTGGATAGAGTGAATAGTTACCAATTAAGAATATGAAATATTAATATACCATTGCCAATGCACCTTTTTACAGTTTTGTTAAAACAAAATATATCTATGAGTAACTGCAATTGTAATCGCAGTTTTCTAGGTATATATTGAGATTTTTAAAATCGATATTATAAAAAAATCAAATAAAAATTCATAACGGAGGAATCGTAAAAATTTAAATATCATCGTAGGGACATATTATAAATTTTTGTGCAAACTTCGTTCAATAAACTTGATGAGAGTGTGGAAATATAAGGTATTCGAAAATTGTCATCATAAAGCCACTCGAGATAAACTTGCTACGGTATAAAGGTAGTTTAAAACTGTCATTATACTTTTGTTTGAAAGAACTTTCTACGCAATTTTTTTAAACGGTTATATGGACTTAAATTGCAGATTTATTGAAAACTAGACTCGATTTATTGTTTCCTGGACTCGACAGTTTATGTAAATTAAACACTTTTATTTAGTAGAATTCAATAAACTAATAAAAAAATTTAATACCTACTAAATCTTAGACACATAATTTATTTATTTTTCCACAAAATATCTAAGCTTTAAACCAGTGGCAGCGCGTGTATTAGGGCTGCAAAGTTGCATAATTTCTTAGATAACTTTTAAATCATGAAATAATTCTCGTTGTTGACAGTATTCGCTTGATTTTCTGTTTTGAGAGTTTAATGATTAACACAAAAGAGAAAAAATAATAAAATGGAAAAAAAATCATAAGTTAGAGAAGTACGCGTAAAAAGATACACAGGTTTTAAGTAACACAATTAATAATCGTCTATTTACCTGTTGTACACAACTAAGTGATAAAATAATGAGAACTGGAGCCTCTTCTCCCTTTACATTCTGAATTGTTTTGCTTTCTTTATAATCTAATGAGAATATATCTTGTTTCAGGAATATGTAGTCTTACTGATTCAATTAAGACTCTATAGAATATTCATGGTGTTTGTGGATTATGTGTTATTTTTGTACAGAATTACAGCGTTTTTTGGATTTTTAGATTGCAAGTTTGAGAAGTGATAATTCGATTCCCGTATAACGCACGGATACGATGTTTAAGAAGCTAAAGATATAGGATCTATATTTGCCACAAAATGTATTTCGCACGTGCCTGATTGATTCTCTTTATCCTCTTCACTCTCAATCAAAATTTGCCTGCTTTCCCTACATATGTGTTTTCTTCGTTTCCTCTCATTGATTGTTTATTAGTTATTAATTTATTACTATAATCGCCTTTACAAAAATAAAACTTGTAGAGGGACGAGACTCTTTATTATCTGTTATGCCATGGATGAAAGAATGAGTTCAGTTTCAGGAACTACTTTTTATTAGCGGGTTAAGTTCCACGGCACAAACATTTAACACAAGCATATTGAAGAACAAGGCATAGAACAAATACACACGGCAAGCAAGGACAACACAAGAGACAAGAATGAGGAATCATGGGAAAACATGGCTCTTGATAGGGGGCTCTAGTAGCGCCACCTATGAAGAAAGGAGAAAGCAGTAATTGTAACCGCTACATCCTGAATAATTCGTTTTCGTTAGTATGAATTTACTTTTCAAAGTAAGATATGTAGATAATTCTCTAACATATTATTCAGATAAAAAAATGTTACAAGTAGAAATTAATCATTAATAATTAATAGAATTAATCATTTTTAGAAGTAAAAAATAATAAACATTGCTAATAAACTAAAAAAATAAATATTAAATGATAATATTAATAAATATTAAAAAAATTATGAAATATGAAAAATTTATATTTTTACAGGTTTAGCTGAGAGGGAAAATAGGTTATATAAATTTCAAGCTGTTTTATAACATATTTGAGAACATCTTAAACTAACTAACATCTTAAACTAATATTGAGAACATCTTAACTTGAACTAACATCTCAATTCCTTCAAGCAGGAAAACCCATTACTAGCAATTGTTTTGAAATACTTCACATTTTTTAACTGATCAGCACAACTTTTGCTACTCTCAAATACAAACAATAAATAAGAAAATTATATTTCAGCAATTTCTAGGCTTCGCATTTAAAAAAAACACATACATTCTTATTTGATATTTCAGGCTACATATTTCCTGAGCTATTTATAAATAAACTATTTAGAATTTTGAAAAGAAAAAGAAAATCACGAACTCTTAAAAATAATTTGTTCCCGACAGAATACAGCTATAATCTGCATTTTTTTACATATTTTTTTTACATCTATATTTGATAAAATTACAATACGATTTTCAAAGAAGTTTTTGCTTTAGATCTTTTAAATGGAAT
Organism: Argiope aurantia; assembly: GCA_026543865.1. Lineage (NCBI taxonomy): Eukaryota > Metazoa > Arthropoda > Arachnida > Araneae > Araneidae > Argiope > Argiope aurantia. The sequence continues at coordinate 134,208 of JAPMOR010065248.1, forward strand.
CTAAAAAATTATTTGTTAATTAGCAACAGATGTATTGCAGTTGTAATCAGAGAAAAAATCTAATAAAAATATTCTAGTGCCTCAAAAATACAGAAATGATCAAATATATAAAAGTTACTACAAATTTCGAAAAAAATAATCTGATAACGATAAGAAATTGATCTCGTTATTTCAAATAATATTCACTTTTTCTTCAAAAATGTGTTCTTTCGATTAGAACATCCCCCAAAATATTCATCGCTTCGAGTTCTTTTATCGCCTTTAAGTGAAAGAATAATCTCTCGCTTTGTATTCGACATTACTTCTGAATTATTCATGATAAACAACACCTTGATCGGAGAAGATTAGCTTCCCGCCTTCAGTGCTCATTTTTAGAATTGCTGATAAATGTAAGAGCTCATGAATGACGTTGTTGTTCCGATGGATTTGGTCACTTCGTTTTCTGCAATCAGATAAAAATTTCAAATTCTTTTTTTTTCTTTTCGATAGATTATTTCCATATGTAGAATGGATTTTAATTATATTTGTTTAAAAAAAGTTTCAATTAAAAACTTTTTTTTTTTTTTTTGCTTCAGAGTATATTAAAGAGGAGTTAGAAGAGGGGTTTTAGAGAAATTTAACATCCCCCCGTACCATTATACTAAATTTATTTAATTCCAAATACCGTTTCAATTCACGGTTCACGGTAAAAAAATTTATTGCAATTATTGTCCTTAATCACTTCCAGTAAAATATAATAATGAAAAATTGTACATGAAATAACTATTTAATTTTTATTTAAGAAAACTTTGTAAACTTTATAGTTCTTACTTATTGTTAATATCCTATATTGATATGGATATAATTGCAATTCATTAAGTTCATATTCAGCACTATTTCAAAACCCTTTAATGCCTTCAGATTAGCCCCTAGTTTTCGTGTTTCGCAGACACTCCCGCAAATGTTTTTATTTCGGGCGTATTATCTATTTCCTTTCAAATCCATTCTTCTGAAGATGTGTCTATGAGTCTAGAACAGGAATTCTCAACCTGTGGGGCGCGCCCTCCTAGGGGGGCGCGAGCACACTAGAAGGGGGGCGCGAGCACACTAGAAGGGGGGCGTGGGAATATCCAAGTGAAAATATTTTAAAAAAATTGATTAACTGACTGAAAGGAAAGTACTCATACACAAAGAGAACAAAAGGCATTTCGACATATTTAATAACTTATTAAAATAAAACAACTTATAAAACTTACTTAATCAAAACGTACTAAATTAAAAAAAATTTAATAATTACTAATGACTTCTTTGGGCCTGTCTCGGAGAGTAAAGTGTTTCGAAGGAAAGCTTTATATTAGAAATAGCCACTCTCAGTTCTGTTTCTATGTTTTGTCTTCAAAGAAGCCACAGCAGAAAATCCAGTTTCACAAAGGCAGGATGTTGAATGGTAATAGAATGTAAAATGTCCTTGTTTTTAGTGCAAAAAAAATCGCCCTTACTCCTGCCTGAATTGTCTTTTAGTTTCGCCACTTGTCGTGAAGTCTATGAATTTTTCTTCATCATCAATTGAGAGTCCTTCGGAAGTCTTATGAAATGGATCCCAAATCTACTCTTAAATTGATATCAGTTTGCCGTCAGCATGAAAATAATTTTTAAAATTCTTTGCCAGCATGGCTAAATGATTTTCAATGGTTACAATAACAACTTTTACAGGTTCTTCTTCAGCCTTATAAGTTTTAGTACAATCATCCACATTTGTAAACATTGTTAGATTTTTTTTTTTTTTTGCTTTAAATTTCTGCTCCACAATTCCAATTTTCTACAAAAAGCATTAACTTAATCACTCATATCTAACATACGTGTATTTGCTCCTTGGAGTTGAAAATTCAAGTTATTTAATTTCTCGAGTATGTCGACCAAGTACCTCAATTTCATCACTAATAAACCATCGTGAAAATTCCCGGCCTCCGGTCTGTTTTCTTCTTCTAGGAAAATGACGATTTCTTCTCTTAATTCATAAACACGTTGCAAAAATTTCCCACGTGATGACCATCTTGCTTCACAATAAAGTAGTAACGCTGAATGTACTGAACCCATGTCTTTACAAAGTGCGGAAAAGATTATCGATTTCAGGGGTCTCATTTTTATATAATTTACTACGGTTACAACCATAGTTAACACAATATTCAAACCAGGACTCATTTCTTTCGAAGCCAAAGCTTCTCTGTGGATCATGCAATGTGTGCACTGAGGCGAATTTTGTTTTATAAGTGCTTGTAAACCTTGGAATCTTCTGGACATTGAAAGAACACCATCGGTGCATATTCCGACGCAATTCTTCCATTTTATGTTTGCCTCGTTCATAAAATCATTTAAAATCACAAATAATGTGAGTGCTGATGTTTTGAGTTCTACTGGTTTGCAGAAAAGTAGTTCTATTACTGACATATTATCACAAATTTGAACAAAGGCAATTAAATGAGCATCTTTATTACTATCTGTTGCTTTGTCAAACTGTATTGAAAACAATTTCTCACGCAACTTCGAGAAAAGCTGATATTGTACATCTTCGGCTATATCGCCAATTCGACGAGCAACAGTATCATTTGAAAGAGGTTATGGACTGCAATTGCTTTGAAAAATTATCTCCAAACATAGTTTCTACAATCTCAATTGCTGCTGGCAAAATAAGCTCTTCACCAATGGTGTGAGGTTTTTTACATCTGGCTATTTTATATGAACTTTGCAATTAAAGCTTTTTTATTCACAGACGAAGTTTCTTTAAAAAATGACTTTTGCTTTTTATATGATTTTAATTTTAATTCGAAGAATTCTCTGGGTTTGTTGACGTACTCACTATGAAGCGTTTCCAATTGTCGTTTAAGTTGCTACCTGTGGCCAGCAGTTTTGAGCAAATGATACACAGTGGCCTTTCTTCTTCATTTACTTCAGTACTGGTATATCTAAAATTTACGTATTCTTGAAAATGTTTCCTTGATTTTACTTTCGGAACCACGCTCGTCTGTGTACTTGTTGATGCTTGACTATCGTCTAATGCTCGCTTACTTCCGCTTGAAAATGTATTCACGAATCTGCATAAATCTGCTGTCGTGAATATTTAATATGGTAAATTGCAATTAACACGAAAACATATATAAAATAAAAATTCACGATAGATTCGATAGCGATAAAAGGATCGACTCCAATGAGACTGGCTGGAATTGAAACTTGCGTTATCGAACATTTTCCTTCTTTATGTGAGAAAACATTTGCTCGGCACATGCTCGAGACGGCATCGGTCGTGTGGATTCCCTTCCATAAACATTGCTATTTTTTCACTTTTTTTTCTTTTTTTTGTCATGCTTCTGTCTTATTTTTTTTATTATTCGAAAAAATGTATTCCCCGTTTCAAATTTAGCTCACCCCGTCTAGGTTAATTTTCATTAACGAATTTTTTAACTTTCATATTCTTTTAACGTTATCTCCCTGTTTGGCTTTCATTTCAAATATAATATTTAAATTTTCTCCGCTTTCATTCGCTTCATCTGTTTACCACCCGCTTGTCCAAAATGCAAGATGTGGTTTCTCGCCAACGTTGGCTCGCTTTTTCTCTTGTTTTGGCAGTTAGTTAAAAGCAATTTAAAAACAGTATCCAAGTGGGAGTTGCGATGAAAATTATGATTGAAAACTGGGCCACGAATACTGAAAGGTTGAGAAACGCTGCTCTAGACCATTCACTGAAACCACCTTTTAGTCACTAAGCGAGTTTTCGTCTTCTTGGTAATATTTCACTATCATTAATTTCAAAATCAATATCAGTAAATGTATGCTTTTTTCTTCCGAATTTTCCGAATTTCTCCAATCATTTTGTTCTTCATAGTCTACACTACTTTTATTCATTATGGTATTTATTCTTGTTTTTTCTTTAGTAAGAGAAATGTTCACACTAAATGTTTATAAGATTGAAATCCACTGATTTACAACAATTTGGCTGTGACGTGTATCAAGACAATTTAACGTAGACAATAAGGGATTGGGATCTATGATATCAACAGTAGTAATAAAAGTGCTGCAGGATTCAGTACACTAGAAATTTTAAACCGAATTCATTATCATATTCAACAGCAACTTTAGTCGCATGACGAGCTCGTGATTGTGTTATATAACATGACAAACCAATGACGAACTATACTCCTCATTTAACCGGAAAGGGTTAAAAGAATTTTCGTCGTAAATTTCTGTAATTATCGAGGGTATATCAATAAAATATCATCTTAGTAAAATAGTGTTTATAAAAATCGATGAAAACACCTTCTATCTTTCCTTTCATGAGCATAAAATTGAAGGCTTTTTTTTTGTATTAAATGTTTTTTCATTAAACAAATTGAACATTTCTAGGTAAAAAGTATTGTTCGCAAAGACTGCGAGTAATTGCTTTTCAAAATTATTTTAGCATTTAAATTACTAACATAACAGTAAAATGTCGTTGAGAGTTATTTTTAAAAAAATAAATCAAGTGTATCAATTAATTCCCAAGAATATATTCTATCTTAGAAGGCACATTTTATGCTACAAATTGCGTTCAGGTTTATCTATTTAACTGACTCTAGACGCATTACTCGCTGTATTTAGCGTTTCTGACTGACTCACTAAAGCCGATTATCATAATACAGAGGTATTCTCGAAATGCCAGACTATAAAATAATCTGTTCTTAACATATAAATTCAACTGCTTTTCAAATGAAACCGTTTACTTTGACCATCCCCTATTTTGACTGATAAAAAATACTTAACAGCATGATATTATAAAATTAAATCATACTCTACATTTCTTCCTGAAAAATAAATTTTTTTTTTTGATTTATATAATTTATAAAATCTTTTTATTCTATATATTTTAGCATACATTGCGATTTCTTACAAAAGTGGTTATCTTTTGTGATATGTTTTCCTGTTTCATATCAAAAGCATATTTGATATGAAACAGGAAAAATAATTCCTGTTTAATTCCTAAATAATTCCTCCGACAAAACAATTAATATAAAAATTTATATAATTACAGAAGAATGTAAAGAAATATAAATAAAGAAAAGAATATATTGAAATTCTAAATATCCAAGTCAGTTTTACATAGTATTTTTTAATGTCATATATAAAAGCAAGCTGATGAGCATTCATACTTGAAGAGCATTCAACTTAACCATTTAATTAGCGTAAATTTTATTTAAGTTACTTTTTCAAAAACAAATAAAGAAAACAAAAGAATTCTTGCTAAAAACAATGTTTACGATTCTGAAATCCTGAATTTCCCGTAAGTATTATCTAAATTATTTCTCTTGATGCTATTTCTAAATTTTTCCCTCTCGGAAACGTAAACATTTTGACAAATTTTTCCCGGTTTAAACGTTTTTACCATTTGAACATTGATTATTTTTGTCCTTTCCAAATATTTAATTAAGAAGATAAATAAAAGAAAATTCATTCACAAAGAACTTCTTTCGTATTTCTCCAATGTCCGTACTAGTAAGAAATTTCAAAAATTTGTTCGGAAATTCGCAAATTCTAACTTTTAATTTCTCAACATTTTTTGTGATAAGATAGAAAGAGAGTGAACATACCATTACTCAAAATGCTGTATCAGAAATCACCAAAAATGTTTTTCAGACTTTTGGAGTCACATTTTAATTAGAAGGGGAAAAAAGAATATTCTTAAATACTTTCAAGAAAGAAAATCTTTTTTAAAAAACGAAAGTCAAAAACAAGAGAAAAAATACTAATGTTATGTATTTTCGATTTAAGAAAAGTAATTGAATTTTCTTATTTTAAACCGAACTCAGCTTCTCGGAGTTTAATTATTTTTTGGCCCTCTGTTAGATTTAATAAATATTTCCTACTCTTTCTAGCGTATTTTAAAATGGAAAATAAATATAAATTCCTATCACAAATAGCGAGTGCAATTTTTAATAGTAAATACGGCAACTTCTATTGAATTTCGTAGCATTTTAAAATTTAAGTTTTCTGAAACTTGAATATTTTTGACCACAGAATGAAATTTCACTTATTGATAAAAAAAGAATTTACTATGTAATTATTTATTAAATTCACCGAGCATTCTTTTCTGTATTCTATGATTTTTAATGTTGTTTGTTACAAATTAATTAGTGAATATAAAATTTGTTTGCCAATAATTTGTGGGATATAATGTTTACACAATTTTATAAATCTCTATAATTCATTGAATCTTAACTATATTGAAATTGAGTAATATTTACTGTGATCCAATAAAAAAAGCAAAGAAAATGATAGAATTTTACAAGCTTAATATAATACGAATTATTAAAATCTCCTCTTCCCCTAAACATTTTACATCGTGGAAATTCAATAATATGGATAAAAAATAAACATATATTAGGTATTTAAAAATGTTAGGAAATTCCGGCATTAAAACTATTTCATAATTTTGAATTCAAAATTCTTTTGTCTCTCGTACTTTATTCTATAATAATGCAAAGCATTTTGAACCTGTTATTGTGCGCCATTAGTTTGAGTAAATCACTTCACTTGATATCAAACATATAGCGATTTAATCAGTATCGTATCTGACTTTAGTCAACCCGTGTCATTACGTATAATATTTTTTTTTCGATAGTCATGTTCAGATTTCCTGTTCTAATCTGTTCGGGGGACAGAGGTTAAATACTTGTCTCCGGTCCTATAATGACCGTTCATGTATTAACAAGTTGTTCATCATAACTGTAAATATTTCATCATGTGATTTGTTTTTTTTTTCTCTTAATAAATTGTGTTTGTTTTAAGCCTTTCATTTGCCGCACCTAATCTTTGGAGACTTTTATTTGTCTTCATTCCACTGCAGCTATTCTAATGTCAAACGACTGATTCCAAATATTTTAGAATTCCTTAGCCGTTATATATATATATATTTAACAAAAAATATCCATCAAAGATTTAGATAATGTAGCTAAAAAAACAGCCTAAATTTTCTATGCTTAACTAAATGTTGAATATGGACAGCACTGGTAATTGGAACTCAGTTGCATAATGTCAATATTTTGGGGCCGCGGTGGCCTGGTGTTAATGTCTCGGCTTCGGAACCGGAGGGTTTCAGGTTCGAGACCCGATTCCACCGAAGAACCGTCGTGTAAGGGGGTCTGTTGAACGTTAAATCCGTCATGACTAAACGTCCTCCCGCTGGTGTGGCGTGGTGTGGAGAGGGGGGTGCCAGCTCAGGTGCCGTCCTCGTCATCTGACCGCGGTTCAAAATGACGAGGTCCGTCCCAAAATAGCCCTAGTATTGCTTTAAAACGGGACGTTAATATAACTAAACCAAACCAAATGTCAATATTTTCTAGTAAGATTTTCATAAGTTTAAGTTTCAAACACCTTTTCACGACTTTGGACAGCTATTCTTCACTCGAACTTTAACGTCTAGACAATAAATAAATAAACAAATAAACAGCCGGCGTCCTGGCCTAGGGGTAGCGTGTCTTCCCCGTGATCTAGGGCGTTTTGGGTTCGAGTCCCGGTTCGGGCATGGTTGTTCTTCATCTGTTCTATCTGTGAGGTGTGTAAACTTGCTCCCCTGTAAAAAAAGGGTTGTGCAAGCGAATGTAACGCATGAAGTAGCCAAGTCGTACTCTTGGCCCTGGTTGGCGCTACTGAAAAACAAGAGACACTCACTTGGCTAGATGGATAAATCTTAAATGATTTAAATAGTTAATACCTTGAACTCTCTACTGTGAATCCATAACTGTGGATAAACTCGAAAAGAATAAAAATCATTGTTAATGACTTTAGAAATGTGACTCGCGTGTTTTTTTTAAAAATTCAAATTACTAGAAACCAAAATTTAAAGAATCAAGTATAATGATTAATTCAGTAATTTATAACAAAATTCATAAAAAAGAACAAATGGAATTATTTACATTATCTAATACGCTTTATTTAATAGTAAATATTGTCTATGTCTAACGGTTTAGATTTAGAATGGATACCCTTTATGTATATAATACTTCTGGTAAAAACAGCAGGCGATGTATATGTTATATAGCATCTTTACCGTTTGATATTTTTATCGTCGTTATGAATATAATCCGAACCAGAAAGTAGGATATAAAAGAGGACATGGGAGAGCATTCAGAGCTGATAAAGAACCAAAAGGGAATTTTTTCTGAATTTAGATGCGATGCTTGTTAACATGGGAAATGTAAACGCACAACTTTAAAAAAGTAGTTTCAATTCACATAATTAGCAAATAATTATTTTACAAAGGCGGATAAAGCGAAATAATGTATATGATCTTTGTACTAGTTCAAAATCCCAACATTAACCACTTACGCTGTAAAGACATGCCCCGCACGTCGAAATGATTTTGTCACAGAATAACCAACGACGTGTTGTACTTGTCTGCAAGCAATTGTCACAGAATTAAAAGCAGTATTAGTAGTGCGATTGCTCATTGGAGCATAGTCTTAAGTCTTAATTTTAATTTATTTGGACGATATAATTTTTTTTTCCTGTTTGGTATCGGATTCTTCTTGTGACTCTGATATGAATGACAGAAGACTGTTTAGACATACGCGTCTGTGAATATTTTGTCAAGTGGTTAATGGGACTAATTAAAAGAATAAAATCTACCCAAAATTACAAATTTTAATACAGTTCCAAATGAACCACCTTTAAAATCATTATTTTAGACCACTTTGAAATGAAAAACATCTGATGTAGTTCACGTGAAACTTGAAAAGTACTTTCAGAACTTCTAAAATAATAATTCCTAATAGAAAATTCAAATGATTAACTGCTCGTGTCACTCGTCTTGGAGAATGTTGATTCATACTGGCATTTTGATCTACGGTGACATTAAAACCTGCGGAACCCTAATGAAATCCATTTCGGAAACAAGGTTGAAAATTGGCAGAATGATAAACAACGGGGGTGTGCGTCTGACAGAAGATTTCTGTAAGACACAAAACAAGTTTCTCTGCAATGAGAACAACATAATGCAATCATTCCACCAACCTGATAATCAAGTGAAACTTTTATCAGATTTACGAATTACGATAACAAAATTCTGACCTTAATGATGCCGCAACGAAGAACTCATTTTTGAGATTAGCAGAAGTAGAATTTTCGGTTGGAAGGCTCTGCCCATTGCCATTAAGTTCATCAACAGAACGGAAAGCATAATTAGGGGTGCAGGAAAACTTTGTTTCAATTCTGTGTGACTGATGCCCGGGAACTCGAAACAGTTGAGAAATTAAGTTTCTACTCTCGAGCGGGGCGTAATGGCGCGAGGATACCGGAGAGAGCAAATGAACGCCGTTTTGCCTTCCTCCGAATGAGGTTTTTACATTTTAAAACATCGCTCTGAAAGTTTGAATGGTAAATTGGATAATGTATTTCGTTTCCTCTCTTTGTAAGGAAGCGAAATAATTGAAAATAAATTCAGTGTAGTATTTTAAATAGCTAAAAAGGTTTCGAGGAAAAAAAATTCATTTTTAAAAGACATAATAGATTAAGATTTGTAGTAAAATATAAAGTTTGTTAATGAACTTTGTTTAATAAATGGAATGTATTTAATATGAACCTTAATTTCATAAAAAAATTTTTAAGACCCTCTGTTATTTTAATACTTAAATAAAGGCGTCTTTTCATGATTAAAATTCGCTTATTTTGATGTAAAGTTTCTGGGCATGAAGTATTTTTTTTTTTCAATTCACTTATATGTAAGACTATTGAAGTCAACAAAACTAAATTATCATCAAATTGCAGTTCTTAGATTCTATTACCAATTCGAAACATTTTACGTAATTATCTTGTTTTAAAATAGCTTTACAAATTTCTATTCCATTACAAACCAGCAAAAATATTCTCAACTCAATTTTCACTTTCTTGTACACGTTGGGAGTATTGTAAGCAAAAAAATTCAAACTCGATGAATCTCCACGTTTTAGACACCTCCCTATGCCTGAAAACCACATTTCTGGCAGCCTGCCTGTCTGAAAATATAACTCAAAAACACTTTGAGCTAGATGGCTGAAATTTGAAGTATGAAATTCGTCTAAATTTGTAGATTTCTGTTAAATTTTGAACAAATTCCAATCCCTGACAGATAACTGTCAGTGGGTTTCTGAAGTCCCATAAGTCACAACCCAACAAAATTGTTATTCAAGTAACAACATAGTTAAAATTAAATCTTAAGTATGCAAACAGACAACAATTGTGTTTGAGTACTAATCAATATTCAGTGGCTTTCCAGAACTTCTGCAAAAGATACCTGGTGTTCCCAAGGGAAAAAATATCGTATATTTTACACATCTTTAAACAAGTCGTATTGAAATGAATGACTAAACATGAAATAGTCAAGCATGATATTATCACACGCTTTAAAATAAATCGTTTAAGAGTGCATTTGTTTCGCAATCTCTTATTTCATAAACACAGCCACAGATTTTTATTAAATTTGAAAAGCGTTTCTAAATATAGAAGTTTCATTGCTTAGTAATAATTTATTCCGATTATAATATGCATTATTTAAGGCAACTGGTTAGAAAATGTAGCAATGATTCATCTAGCAATATAAACCAAATTTTATATATTATGAATTCCATTTACATTTAATGGCTTAATAATATTGTTGCAAAAAAGGAGCTAAAATAAAAAAAAATCATGATTTCATTCTATTGTTTATGAAAAATTATAGATCCATTTGTTTCAAAATAATTGCATAGCAATATTTTGAAAAAAAAAAATTTAACATGGTCATAACGTTTTGCAAAATAATCATTGAAAACTACTAGTAGAATTAATAGTTTCTAATTGACACACCTATAAAATATACGTAAAAAACAAAACTTACCAAAAAAAAATAGAGAACAAAAATGTTATTCATCTTAGAATAAAATTGTGATTTCGAATTTTTCCTCCAAGACACACTGAGAGCAGAAACATGTGTTTTTAGTAAATAATTTTTAAAATCAGCAGGGAAAAAAATTCTTTTTTTGCAGGAGGTACTTGTTTTGTTTTTTGCGCCAAAGAAAACTGTTCCTTCTTATAACCTCACCTTGCAAAAAAAAAAAAAAAAAAAAAAAAAAAAAAAAAAAAAACTCTCGAGAAAGGGGGAAAAAAATGAAACTTTCGGAAAGAACTGAAGTGAGCCAAGTTTTTCTTTTGTAAAAGTTTATCCGATAACACATAGAGCTGCGCAGGGTCAGGAATCCCTTCACTTCAGTTCTCAAGAAGCAATGGATCGTTGCCACTCCCGTTCTCTTTAATTCAGCACATAAACTTGATGGGGGCTTTCTTTTGATCAAGAAAGAATAAGTGTTGGCAGTAACAGTTTTATTGTTTTGTAGGATGGCATCGGCCGATCCTTAGAAATACTAAATTCCATTCTATATTTCTAAGAAAGGTTTCTGGAGAGGAAAAAAACTATGTCAAGAGAAATTATTAGATGGGTGGAATTTTCATTTTTTTTACCAAGTCTAAGAAGAATTTTTTATTGCAGCGATAAAAACTCCGACTTAAGTGCTTTCATCCCTGCACTTTCACTTCCAAAAGCAAAATTAATGATTCTTCATTAAAACAGGTCCGAAATTTTTAAGTAAATTAATTTCTTAAGAAATATTTCAGAAGAAGTTTTAGTAGATGCTTCCAAACCTCATTATGATGAACAGTGGAAACTAAATTGCTCGATTCTCGTGATATAAAATTTCTCAATAAAAATCGATTTCTTTATTATTTGCTTATATGAAGCTGTATGAACGTATTTCACAGTGAAATTTAGAATCCTAAATTTCTACTTAGTCCTAATTTTAACTGTTGAACTATATTGCTATACTAATTACCTTATTTAAAAAATATTTCATATAATTCGATGACATGTAATTATTGACAATAAAAATGGAATTTTGAATTCAATTTTTCATTCATCTTTTTATGTCACCGAATTTCAAAATTTAACTAATCATCATAACATTTGAATATTTTCGATGCAAAATTAATTACCATTAATTCAATTATTTTAATGAAACATGAATTTAATATGCGCGGAATACGAATTATTATAATGAAATATGAATTTAATATTTCAAAAAAATATTTTCACGACCCGATTATATTTATTATAAAATATATTAAATTGATAAAGAATGATTACACAGCTCTTCGAGATATATGAGACGATAAAACTCAGATCATGACTTCGAAACTCATCACAATTAATGAATTGCTATATTTAATATCTACAGATAATTATCACAGTAGACAAAGATTAAAGTTTTTTTTTTAATTAAATGCCTCTTTGCAAACATATAAATCATAAAGGAAATGAATAATTAATATTCAAAATAGGCAATAAATGTATGATTTTTCTCATTTGATAGACGAATCTTTAACTTCAAAATTTAATTATTTTGTCGAATGTTTTATTGTAATTTACTAGGTCCAGCTTTAAAACCTTGAAAATTATTTCTTTAAAAAGAATTTGCATTAGTTATATAAAATTTATATTAAAGTTATTTGCTAAAATTTTGATTTTATGTATTTAATTCTATTGAAAGACGTATAAGAGGTAATGTACTTTATATGGATTTTTTTGTAGACTCACTTTGTGATTTTGTTTTAAAACAATCCAAACTATTCAGAGAAAGAACACAATAAATAATATATTCGGTCTATTTTGAATGTATTATTGCCGACTTATTATTTATAATTCTTCGTATGAAGAACAACAACGATGCATAATAAAAAAATTTTGCACATGATTCTAAACCAAATTAAATCGACGGCAATTACATTTAACACTTTTATATGTTCCTCACCATGGCATTCAGATAAAAAATATTAAACTAGAGATACCAAGTTGAAAGAAATTTCCTCATTTTTGGAAAATATTATCGTCCTAATTAAGTTTTCTTATTTAAAGAGATAAATAATTCAATTACTAACATTCTTATTTCAAAGGGCAACTAAAAACCCGAATGAAAATAACTTAATTATGGTTTAAAATAAAAGCGCTTTGCAGTTATAGCGGCAGAAATGCTAACTATTCTTTTGAAGCTGGAGCATTAAAAGCTCACATGTTTAGCTTTGAGTTGGAACATATGTTTCTTATCCGTTTATTTAAAAAGAAATTTGTTTCTTCATTTAGAAATGCGTCAAAACCTTTCATTAAACAGAAATAAGACAGTAAAGATACTGTCTCTAGCACGGGTAACATGGAACATTTTTCTGGATTGTTTTGGAAGAAAAGAAAGATATATAAAGCCCAAATAATATCATATTTTCAAATCACGAAGAATGTCAAGATGTCTGGCAAAGGGGTTTGTTTATCCATAAATAATATTTCCCAGGGGGTCGTCTTAAAAATAGGGATGAAAACCTTCAAACATGGTGATTGGTATTCGTCGCCATGGTGATACAGAAATAGCATGGGATTGACTATTTACTATTGACCACGGTGCATGTCTTCTACTTGAGGGTTTGTATAGGGGCCGGTGATAGCTTTTACGACACAACTGTAGCATCCACCAATGTTGTCGCAGTCTTCCGGTCATTCAAATTTTTTCGATCGTCTTTGAGACGGGGCGGAATGCTTGTTATGGATATCATAAAGAAATTACATATCATCATATTGCCACATTTAGAGGAAATTTGCTGGTGCCTCCGTCGTTTAATGAAAACCCCTTTCGTTGCGGATCGTCAAATCAAATCTTATCGAAGATCTTTGATTGTTAGCATTATTTATGTTTTACTTTCAATACATGCAAATGTTAGCAATTCATTGTTGATTAAGCAAATTAACGTAACTTGAATGGTCCATTCTGAAGTTGTATATAAGGAACTGCTATCAAGCAGATGATAGTTCAATCATTTGAATGATTACTGCTCGAATCTAGTGAATTAGAAATGTTTTCCTTCTCTAAAATCAATTTGATTGTGCATACTTCTTCGTAACAAATGTTATAAAATTAAGGTTGCAAAACATAAACAATTATATTTCATTGATGCTATTTTATTATTTAAAGAGAAACTAATGCTCAATAATGTAGATTTATAATTTCACAAATCTATTTCATAATAAGTACGAATTTCCTTTTCTGCAAAAAGAAAGTTTATTTATAAGTTTAATAAGAAAATTTTAAAGTCCCAAGTTGTTGCCATGGACCGACACAAAATTTGGTGTGCTTAGCTCATAAATTTCTTTAAAAAGTTGCTTGACATATTTTGAATCTGTGAGCACACATATGCATTCTCTATGACAAAGGATTATTTGAATATTTACAGAACGTCATTATCAGTTAAGATTAATTTTAATCTATTAATTAGATTAAATCGTATAAGTGTGTTGCCTTCTTCTTATTGTTAACATCTGACAAAGAATTTCAGAAAAATTGGTTTCAGGATTCTATAGTAATTAAAACAATGAATAACAAATTAGCGACTAATATGAGTAACAATTTATTAACCCTTTACAGTTCTCAGGTATATATTTTTACCACCTGCAAAAGATTTTTTATGAGGGTTCAAAAAGCATTGTAAAAAGATAAATAGGGTAATCAAAATTCGATTCGATTCGAGCTACCTTAAAAGCACAGAAATACATTAAATCTGTAGTTAAATATCATTTAAATTTAAAAGTGGTAAGTATGCTTACCACTGCCCGTTCACGTTGTAAGGACTTTTGTAGCGACGCGTAATCCCAAGATTCGTAAGGACTTCGTAGTTTGTTATTGAATTTTAACTTCTGTAAAAGTTTTCAGAAATGCAACACCACTGTGTTGTGTTCCTTATATCTAAGATATCCTAATATTTAATTATCATTATTTGTTATTGAATTCATTTAATTTAAATTCAACATTCATTTTTAAAAATGAACAAAAGTTTTTGATGTAGTTAGAATTTCTTAAAATTCGGTATCCTCCTATTAGTGATTTTATGCCTATATTTTTAATGTATTTATTATTTGATTATTATAATTCAGTTTAAGAGTTAATACTAGATATAGTATTAACTATTATTATATATAGTATTATATTATATATAGTATTATTATCATAGTTAATACTATAATTTTAGTTTATTTCTTAACGCAAGACGTGACTAAGATGTTATTAATAAAATTGCATCAGTTTGGAACAGTTTTATTTTTAAGCAACGTAGCAATCCGTCCAGCCAGCCTAACAAATGCAAAATGAGCTTTAAGCTTTAATGTAAGACATTACGGAATTTGAATTCCAAACAATTCCAGAATTTATAACTAAAAACTATATAAAGTTATTTTAAATTACCTAAAATTAAGTGGTAAGTATATTTACTATGAACATTCAATGGTATTTTTACCCTTAACGCTGAGTGGTAAATATGCTTGCTACTTTCAATTTTCTCTGAATGATCTCTGGTAAGCCTATTTACTACCCCTTATTTCATAAATTAAATGACAAATCAATGAACTTTTAATTTTTTAGTATTTACATCCCCAATTTATCATGATATAACCCCAAAAATTTTTTATTTGTCAATGCAAAGGAATTATACCTTATAAAGAGTTAAAAGAAAAAATTCCACTTTTTAGCTTTGATAAAAATATATTAAAATATTTTTCTATTGAATTTATTTGCAACAAAACGTTAAATAAAAGTTTTCTTTCAATGGCTGAAAGGAAAACGAATTCTTTCCACTTAACGAAACATCTGTATCAATATATTCGAAATAATACGATAAACCTTTCAAAAGAAATAACACTCAATAAAATTGCTTTTGCATCGAAGCTAGTCACACAGAAATCTATAATTTCGAAGCCAGACTCCAAAAACGCTGCATCTTCCATCAAAGACTGAAATTGAAATAGCTCGAGGATTACAATGCACTTCTGCCCTGAGACAAGCATGCCTTCTATGACAAGGAAAATAAGAAAGAGGAGTTCCATGGGAAGAGAGAGTTGGTGCATGTTTCCAGTTTATCGATTGATGCAAAGTACCGAAGGACACAGCAGAAATATGTTAAGAAAACAACAGATGCTTTCATAGCCCTGCGGATGAATGACGTACAAAAAGGAATCTGTTTCCTAAGTTTTTCTTGCAATATTTCGAAAAAAAAATAACCAATCTCTAGGATCATTCATGTTGTACTTCTTTTCAATGATGTATTTTTTTTAAATTTTATTCATATTATTATATATCCTTTGTAGCTCAGCAATTCCCGAAAATTGGATTTTTTTTTCAAAGGGATGTTGTTTATATAGTGCATATTTTTCGATGAAAATGTTCCAAGACAAATGGGTTTCGAACCGCTTGTTGATAAAGAAGTAAAATATTTGCATTCATTTCCAAATTATTCTAAATCGGTATTTTCTATAAAAATTGATAAAGATTGTATTATTATGTTGATAGAATGCATCACATTTTTATCGTTGAATTTTTAAAATGTACATATTTATCAAAGAGGTAATACAAAAAAATCACTTTTGTAAACTTCGATTATATTTTCTGAAGATTTTGTTAAATCATAGCAGATTTTTAGACCATTATTAGAATATAAATATGTATATTTATAAGAAGATGCGAATGAAATAGTTTCAATTTTATAACTTCCTCAAGATTTTTTTTTTAAATACGACAGCAGACGAAGATTTTTATGAGCATAATGCAAATATAAACAAATTTCAATGAATAAAACAAATTATGAGCTTT
>JAPMOR010065248.1:150998-166690 GCA_026543865.1 Argiope aurantia
ATATAAAGAAATGTATTTATAAAATGCAATTCATCTCTATGATTTTAAAAATTAATTTTCTTTTATAATTTTTAACCTATTTTATTAAATTGAACACATACCAGAAATGATGACTATTTGAAGTTTTATACGCTTTCGATAAAAATATAGTATTTAAAATGATTAAAATTTAATGTTCAGTTAATCGATAAATTACATTTTGAGAATATTATCTTCTAATAAATATTTCAAATAATGGTTTCTATAATATTTTGATAATTCCGTAATATTTCTGATAATGAATTAAAAATTATAACCACATTAGTTAAAAGATTAAAATAAAAAACTTTTTCTAGTATACTAATAAAATTGCATTTTAAAAACATTTTTTTAAATATTAATGTCTTAAACTCATTATTCAACCCACACCAATACGTAATTTGGTAATACGGATTTTTTAAATTTATTTTTATGAGCGTTTAATGATTTAAAAATGATGTTACCTTTCGCTCATTAGTTCATTTTTCAAGATATGAAAGTAATATTTATGTTCATACACTAAATCATATTTGGTTTGTAGACGCTGAATCAGAAAACCGTGTTCTTAATAAAATTTTTGTAACATTTTAATTATTTGGAAAAAAATTGTAAAAATTGTGAATTTTTTCATTTTAATTAAAAATTAGATATCTGAAAAATTAAATAAAAATAAAAAGATATTTTGTTTTCTCCGAAAGCTTCTTTTATTTAACTCTTACCCCCCGAGGGGCACTTCGAAATGAGGATGAGATGCTTCCGGCATGGTGGTTGGATCTCGCCACCCTGGAGGGAACACTAATAGGTGGGGGATATAACTCCTCCCATCGATGACAGGACGTACTTCCTTCGAGAAGGGTTGTACCGTGGCCGGTGATGGCCCTTAGGACTCAACCACAGTTCCCACCAATTGTTGTTGCGGCGGTCCGGTCATTCAGTTCTATGGTTTAAATCCGTGTGCCTTCGGGCGGGTCGGAGAGTTAGATGGTTGACTTTATTTAACTCTTAACAATTAATTGTTTCTATAAGTTTTTTGCAGATTTCAATAATTATTTGTCATTCTACATTATCGAGTATTCTATTTGCTTTAATGCGAGTCTCCTACAGACTTATATCCGTGTGAAATCAGTCATAATTGTTTTCATTATTATTGATAATGTTTTCAAAGAAATAGTCCGAATCGCTGTGCAAGTGATGAACTTTAGTGACATTACAACCGAGATTTCTAAAACTATTATCGATCACTTCATAGTCTTCATCCTTGTGACTATCCATAGCATTTTTGCTAACCAGGTGAAATGACATTGATGCTCTTTACTCTATGTTAGTTATAGGATCCTCGAAATCAGAATTGTTTACGAAATGTCTGCTTTCAGGTCTATCAGTATTTCCAATTTATTTTCCTTTTTCCAAACTTATTCCAGATAATATTCGCCTTATGCATAAAAAAATTAAAAGCTAACCTCGTCAAAAGCCTTCATAAACTGTTTCCTGAACCTTAGTGTTATATACAGCAAAGTAAAGATTATATTACTTTATCCACCTATACGTTCACGAATGACATTTTTCCCCCTCTAGCAACTAAGATTTCTCAAAAGTCTTTTTTTTGTTTGTTTGTTTAAAGATATTGTGTATTCTTTTATCTCAAAGACGTAAGAAATGAGAATATTTCATGTGGTTTTTCTCAAAAGAACTATTAACTATTTTATAAAAGCACACAAACTGGTCTCAACTTAAAAAAGAATATCACCACTTCTAACTTCCTATGCCGTAATAGATGCTAATATACTTTCCCTCCACTTTCTTTCATGTAATCCATCTAGCAGAGGAATATCTTATTTTAAATTTTAAATATTTCACATTATAAATATTGAAAAGTAGAAAGGATACTGAGAAACTACTTTCATATTTGAAATAAGTACATCAAGTATAATCAGAATCAATAAATATTCTAGGTCCCAAATTAAAAAAAATATATATATATTGCGTGTGGTGTAATCCAAATTATTTGAAATTTTACCAATGTTACGCTTTTTTTAGTGTTTTGCAAATCTTCACTGAAAAGGTTATATTCCGGCGGGAAAACAACATTTACAGAGTTAATTATTCCTTGAATAATAGAGAAGGACTCGGCGCTTGCTGTCCTGAATATTATATTCATCCATTATCAATTATCCTTTCCAGTATCATTCTGTCAGACGTTATTCTCTGCCTAAGTACTGTAATTCAAACATTGTTTCCGCTTGTAGGAAGCCTCAAGTTTTGATAATTCACTCAGCTTAGCTTTCGTTGATTATCTTGAAAATTCACATCTTCGAATTAATTAAATGTCAACTGCAAAAAACATACCGAAGGATTATTTTATGATTTATAAATTTGAGATAAAATAAATATTATAAACAATCTAAAACCATATAATTATGGGATAATATTTCTCTATAAGATTCATTTGCAAATATTCAAGAAATTCTCAAATTTACATTGGCAAAAACATCACTTATAGATTTCGTTGGAAAGTATTAAATCATTTACTACTTTACTGAAATTATTTTTAAAAACTTTTAATTTTGTTCATTATTTGCTACTACATTTAATTGCTCTCACGTCAGAAATTACTATACTGTATAATTTATCTATAAAACTTAATTATTAATTTACTATTTCAATTGAAAGGTATTACTGAATGAAAGATTAAAAAATAATCAATTTCGCAGCCACTAATAACTTTACTGAAAAAAAAACTTTCAAATTATTTTATAACACGTTATTAAATAAAGTGACATTCTCTAGTATTAATTATATTAAACCGAAATGCAATTTTTCTTTAAAAATTTTTAACGTTTTTTTTTTTATTGCCTGCAAGACATTTTGCACTCAAAAATATTTCAAAATCTTAATATGCAAAACATAGCGAATCTAATACAGCAAAAAGCTATTCATTTTAATTTCAGCATGTTGAGCTTCTTTTACGATTGAGTGATTTAATTCAACACCACTGAAAGATTTTTTTTTAAACTTAAGTTTCAAAGAAGAACACTTCGAAGAGAAGATCTTCGAGAACAGAAAATCTTTCTTTACGTCTTTTTAACTTTAATTTTTTTGTTTGTTTATTCTTTTGCTATAGTCTTTGTTTCTTTTCTTGCATTAAAAAAGAATAAAAGCAAAACAATTCTCCAAAGAAGTCGTAGTTTACTTCAGCGTTGAGAACGCGGTCGGTTGATCGTCTGCAAAATAATGAGCGCCCTCTTTTGGCTTTGGGGAAAAACTTGCCAAATGCAATTGTTTCCAAAGTAGAGGAACGTTCTACCCTATTTCACCGAGGGCCCCCACATCTTCTTTGTTCCGCCAGGAAAAGAAAAATCTAATTTATCCGCAGAACTGCGTGAGAGGAAGAATTTGATGAAGTAGTAAATTAACTCTGAGGCAACAATCTCTCTGAACTGTCACGGCAAAGCCGTAATGTCCAAGGTGAAGATGTGAATGTTTATTACACGCAAACTCCGATTTCAACTGGCAGCATGACAGGAAGGTGGAGATTTTTGCATTTTTCAAAGCAGAAAAAAATTCGAACAAAATCATATTTTTTACTGTTTTTAAATCATGTTCCACTTTCTTTTTCCAGAAAAATCATGAACTCGAAAAACCATGGATCTTGGCTTTAAAATACTAATTTTTTTTATCCTGCATAAGAAACACTATAATGGAAGTCGAAAATATTTCGCCAAAGGAGAATTTTCCTAAAATAGTTTTAGGAAAAGCAATATATATTTTTAGTTATTATTTTGGTATAGAAGAGGGAAAATATTATTTTAAAAGAATGGTAAGAGAAATTTTAAGAAAATATTTTTAGAAAAGTTTTTATTAGTAGTTACTGTTTTCGGTATAAACGAGGAAAAATTTTGAAAAAAAAAAAACATAAAGAAAGGAATAATTATTTTATATATAATTTTGTTTGGAATATCAAAAGCAAATGTGTTTTCACTACAAGAAAAAAAGTGAGAAATCACACCGCACATTTCGATTATGTCATATTTCTAAAGAAATGAGAAAATACAGCAAAAAAATGAAGGAAATATAGCAATTTTTAAACTATCTTACTAAACCTTTTTATCGGTATCGCCCTCGTCATCTGACTACGGTTCAAAATTACGAGGTCCGTTGCAGCAGAGTTGCTTTAAAATGGGACGTTAATATAACTAAGCCTAACTAAGCCAGTCTTGTTAAATGATAAAATAAATTTTCTATTGTTTTGTTTAAAATTTTTTCCCTAGTTATAAAACCATTGAGTAAAACTTTTATACTATTGCAATTTAAAAGGCCCCTTTCAAAAGTATATTTCCCGTATATACATTATTTTAAAAAAAATTCTTAAAAATAAAGGACATTAAAACAACAAAATATACCATTTGTTGATAGTCTAAAAAATATTTTTAGCGAAATTAGTAATGTTTGGAATCTCAGAATTTCACTAGATGTTATAAATGAATTTCTAGGAAATTACAGAAAGCTTTTTACATGATTGAAATCCGAAATATTTTATTTGCATACTTTTTATCCACTATGGATACTGCAGAGACTATCAAAATTAGATATTCCTGCTACAATACTTAATAAACATTTTAATAGTCCTACTGTATTATCTGGTTACTTTAAACACAATGATTTTTTTGTTTTTTTTTTATTATTCTTGTGTACTTATATCATTAAGTCATTTGAGTTTCTCATATATATCATATGTTAGTTTAAATTTCAGTTTCTTTTTTTTTCTTTTTTTTTTTTTTTGTCAAACCTTATGTGCGTTTTTAATCAGTTTATTTTGAAAAGAAAATTACAAATTTCAATGATTCAAAATTTATTTTTAAACATTTTATTAATTATACAAAATATGTCCACTTCAATTTTTAATTGAAATATTCTTCTACTCCGTAAATTTATTTTCCTGCTTTTGCTTTTGCATGACATATTCCTCAACAAAAATAAAAATTCATAAAATTCTTCTGGAGTTATTAATGTTTTGATTGTTAACTATTTTAAAATTTCCTAAAATTGATTAGGAAATGGAAAACTCAATTATCCGATATCAGGAAGTTTTGTTTAATTTTAAGTAACTTTTATGCAAATATTAGGATTTGATCAAAACTACACAGATTGCGATGAAATTCTTTTGAACATTTGTATTTTTAGCTCATCTTCATTCTCTTTAAAATAATATTTTTTTATTTAAATTATTTATAAGTTACGTATCCAGTGCATATTATAAAAGCATTTTCGTGCAACTTATCATATCTTTTTATAATAAAATATTACAGATTCATGAAAAGGCGTTAAAAAACGTACTAATAAAAAAAATTTTGGTGAACAATTTTTGTGTAATTTTTTTTTATGTTTAAGCTAATTTATCATTTTTTGGCTCATTAGTCATTTATAAACGTGTAATTTGTTTTCCCCCCAATTATATCTATAACTGATACAGAGTAGATTAATGTTTTTTCCAATAAATAAATTATACCAATATAGTAATTGTCATTATTCAATAATGATAACACTGTAAATACTGAAAAAAATTTCAATGTTTGAGTCTTAATCTTATAACAATAGTTATCCTTCAAACATTCCAAGATATTTTTTTTCTTCATTTCTATTCAAATGCATTTGCATATTCTCTAATTGATATTCTTAATGTTTTATTTTATATTTCTTTCCTTTGGTTTCGTGTCAAGTAAATATGATTGTTGATTTTAATGACATTTTTAATTAAATATACAAGAACTCATTAATCAAATATCCCTCTTTAGGACATAATTAATAAACTATTCTTTCCATCCAGCCGTACATTTACTTTAATTATAAACAGAAACAAGCGTAATAACCTATCGATTATTCATTAACCAATCAGAATTTGAATGCAATCATTTTCAGAAGATAAATTCTCATTTAAAAGGTATGAAATAAATATTTTCAAAATTCCATTTCTTCACTTTTAATATCTACGATTTGGCAACGGAGAACTGCAAACCAACAACATGATCCTAACACAAAAGAGTCTTCAGCTAATAGATATTTAAATGAAGCAGGGTGCTTGGAAGGTCAAATTATCTGATCAAGTGAAGTCCCCCTCCAGCGAGGGGGAAGGAAACTAATTAAAATCGAACGGATGCTAAGTCCCCCCCATTTTCCCAACCCTCCTACCGAATTTCCATCCTAAGACGATTTCTTATCGCTTTTAACTTATGGATCATTTTTAAAAATCGTTTGCTTTATTTAGTTTGTATGTTTCGAGAAGCTAATTTTTCTCATCCTCTGGTCAAAACGGAAGGAAAATAAAATAATGGAAGGCCTGTTCATTATTTCTTTGTTCGAATTTTAAATGGCATCGATGCTTAATGTTATTGTTGTTCCTCTTTTTAAAAGATTCAGGTGAATTTGAAGTCCGATTCATGTTAGCATAAGAATTTTCTTTAATTTGTGGCTTTCAATAAATCCAGCGATTTTTAAACATTCATTACTTTCTCAACTATGAAGAATTATTCTACAAGTTTGGTTCTAGGAAGGAACAGTTGAAAAATATTATAAATGGAACAATATTCAGGCGAACTTTTATTTAATATGAATGTGAAAGATTATTTTTAGATACAAAAAGCTTTTATTCATTCCATTTTCAACTGCAATCGATATATTTTTCAACTTGTTTCTGGTTAGCAATCATTCGAACAAAAACCAATTAAAAATTCTCAGAATGAAATTCAGTTAGCAATCATTCCATTTGAAAGTAGCAGGCGTTTCTTTATTTAGATTTAAAATATCGGAAAGAAAATTCTTTCAAATATTAATTTTCTAAAATTGACTATTAAATAAAAATTATATTCATGAATTCCTACGTTTGTCTGGTTTTTTTTATTGTAAAATTAAAAATAAATGCGAAAAGAAGTAGATAATAATTACAGTAAACTAAACGATAAAATTAATATTTATTAAAAAGGGCATTTTTCGTAATAAAAGGTGTCTATTTTTCTTAGAAAAAAATCAATTAATTCCGTACTTAATTCCCCATACGCAAAGCATAAAATACTGTAATTTTTCTTTATCAAACTGCGAGATTTTAATAAATATCCACGCTTTTGACATCGCAAAATTCTAAAAATTATTTTGGTAATTGTCTGCATATTGTGTCAGCATATAAACTATCCTACACGCGCAAAGAACCAAAAAGTTGGAATTTGGTTATTACGCCGAGAAGGGACGTTTCTGATGGCTTACCTAAAAATGGTTCGATTCATTAATGGAATGTTTCCCCTCACTATGTTTAGAAATAAGGTAGATGGTAACTGAATTAATGTGAACTAAATTCATGAAATGTAATGAAATAATGTAATGAAATAATATAACTGACTTCATGTGTTAAGCGAATTCTGCTTTCAAAAATTTAGATAAATTTTGAAAAAATTATCAAAAAATTTTGAATAGTAAAATAATTTTAAAAAATAATTCTGAATCTTTTACGAAGTATTAAACGTACTTTATAGAACGAAATATTCTTATCTCAAACTTTCTTTTAAACCTTTTCCTAACATTATAATATCAATTGCATGTCCAATCCTAAAAACTCGTTAAGGGATATAAACTACAAGTAAGTTTTGTAATACTTTATTCTAATGTAAAAAGAAAAAATATATAAGAGATTTCGAGATTTTTGTTCATATTCTATACCGCTTTATTTGAAAGCACTTCCTTTTCATAAAAATGTAAAACTTTTCATATAATTTTGAAAAAAAATGAACGGATTTACTTTTTGAAAAAAAAAGAAAAGATCTTTACCTTCCGGTAAAGATCTTTAATTTTTCAAAGGAAGATAGAGATCTTTAGATCTTTATCTTCGGAAGGATAATACGAGAAAGTTCTTCAAAATCCTTTTCATGATCAACTTAGAAGATCTGTAAGTTTACTATAACTAAAAATTTTCAGTTCACTTTTCATTGAGCATGAGAGATTTCGAGTTTCGAATTAGTATTTTTTCGATTTTCATGTACTTCCCAAAAAGAAAAAGAATTCATAGTTCAAAATATAGAAAATTGTGTGAAAATTAGTTATTTTGAACATATTGTACAAGCATTATTAAAATATTATGAAACTAAGATTTCATAAGATATGGATTGTAACAACCTAATCCTGGTTTCAATTCAAAATCCGCCACAGGTTAAAAATGCATAGATTATCTACTAAAGTCCTTTGACCTATCCTTAACTTGAAAGCAGCTATAATTATTGCCACAAATATATAGCGCTAAAACGAACAAAAAGGAAATAGTAAAATGACCATGCATTGCAATGGCCATATTTTCAATTTAGTGCGAAAAGATATACTGTCCTTTGAGCATAACAACGCTTTGAACAACACGTGTAAAACCCGCATTTGTTTGAAGAGATTTCGAATACTCTTACGTTTTAAAATTGTTAGAAATAAAACAGTTAGTTATCATCAGATATTTTTATTTTCGGTGTTCGAATTGATCTATGCCATTAAGTCAACGTTTATTTTTCAAAATACGGCATTTTTTTTTTTTTTTTCCTTTTTAGGACATGTTATGTTGCAGGTTTGGGAAATCGAGAATACTAACTGCTCGTTTTATATGTTTCAGCGTGTTTCACTTAAAAGTTCTTAGCATTATTACGCCTAAAATGCCTTTTCGTACAAAATCGAAAATGCTTTACCATTTTGCAATTGACTTTTTCTCCTTAACTTGTACAATTTTCGAGAAAGAATGTCAACTCCATTTTTTATCGCTAGATGGCACTGTCACTGATCTAACGCTTGTAGTGCATGACCATTTTACTATATCCAATGTTTGTGATAATAGCTGCCAGCATTCTCAAGTTAATACTGGGTAGACACCTCCTATATTAGTTGGTAGAATCTAATGGAAGCCATGTATTCAGTTCTGGGAAAAGATTCGAGCAAAGCGTTTCATTTTTCATGCTTATATTTGAAAGGGGACAAAATAAAATGTTCTCGAATGTTTTTCCTAAATGTCTTTCTTCGAAACCGTCATATAGACAAAATAACGCAGCACCTTCGAAATCTTATTATCTAAAGGGTTTTTAGAGTATGTATTTGCTTGTTTCTTCGTAAAGTATGTTGCTATGTGCCTTTGGGCCCTGTAAAGAGCATCATCAAATCGTATAAATTTTAATGGTTTTTGTTCCTTATCATTTATACCAATTCCTTTAGAATTAAGAGCAATTTAAACGGCCGTATTTGTCAAACACAAAGCCCCACTCTCAACTAGAGTTGTCAGATGTCATAGCAGCTCATATATTTATTTCCAAATGCAAATTCAGCATCTATAATTTTCCAAGATTTATTGCAAATTTACCAAAAGAATTCTCAATTGTTAATAAGAGGAAATAATTAATTCAATAAAAATAACGTTTTAAAATACAATTTATGGAAGAACTTAAGAGCAATTAAATATTTTAAGTTTCAACTATTTTATGTTAAAATTTGTTCGTTTTTATTTTATATTTTATAATTATATACGTCACTTTGATTAGATGTAATTTCAGTTGAAAGTAATTATAAATGCAATTTTAATTAAATTTCTTCATTTAACTGATAATGAAGACCTGAAAGCATTTAAATAATTTACTGTCATAGAGAAAACGCAAATGCACAAAATTTCAAATCAATTTTTCACTTATATCACCAGAATGTAAGCGAAGAATTGAATAAGAAAATTTTATATTTACTAATAAGATTCAAATGAAATAAAAAAAATGAAACTGCAAAATACATTTAAATAAAAGCAAACAAACATTAAATAGTTAAACAATTCTGTAAATACATTTCCGAACTAGATATTTCGCTGTTTATTTTTAAATTTAAAAACATTCTGCTCCCAAACAAAATGAAAGAAATATACATTTAAGGCTCAGAATTGCAAACTATTTTTTAATAATTAACGAATGCGAAACATCTAATTAATAACAAATTGCCGTCTTTACTGAAGTCATTAGATTCGCATCCTAATCTTTTTTTAACATTTAAAAGCCCACCTTTCCAAAAGAACTTTCAACTTATTTCGGATACTCGTTAGAAGTGTCATTTAAATTCTAGACTTTTTTTTCTTCCTTTTCGTTCTGACCTTCATACATTTCAGGATTAAGTCTCATTCCTCTCAGATGTAATCTCAAAGGATCTTCGCAAAATTCGAAACCTATTAAAATGAGAAAGTATTTTTTTTCCTAATCTCTCAACTTTCCAACTAAATAGTTTAGCATGCATAATTTACTCCCAGGAGACCAATTGACTCGAATTTCGAAATCTTGCTGTAGTTGGAAGAATTTTTCTTCTTTGAGAAAATATTTCGCCATGAAGAACAGATAAGGGTAAAATATATAAATATATTCCCCAGGTAAGACGACGCAATATAATGTCCGAGGAATCTCTGTAATGTTATTTTAAATATTTCTCAGAAGTAGGGAAGTGTGTTCTTCATCTAAAAGAAGAACTTTTTCTGGGAGAAGTAACCGACACTAATGGGATTCATTCAAATACGTATCTCATTTACATGAACGCTTAGAATCTGATTTCGCGTTTATTATCTCGCCGCACACAGTTAAAAATATATTTTTTTTTTACCTTTAAAATCTTTTCTGGGGCAAATTTAGTTTAAAAAAATATATTCAGATGGAAATTGTTTTTCTTTCAGTGGCAAGTGATGAGTGGTGAAAATATTCAAGAATTTACCGAACAATCTTTTATCCATCACTTTGTGCTTCAGCTTATTAAAAATTTATTCTCGCTTCCAAACCAGTTGCAAAGAACGGAAGTCAAATTTTCCACACGTCAAATTTTCAAAAATGTGTTAGGTACATTCTTGTAAAACTTATCTGACGTTTGTTACTTTAGAGATGCGTGTAAAGTTATATCAAGTGGAGTAAAAAAGTCTCTTCCTTAGAGCATTTTTCCAAACTAGTTTAATAACTAACTGTTAAAGTTTTCTAAATGAAACACGCATACTGAGGGCTCTTATACTTTTCATTCGCACAAAAACACTTTCACTAGTTACGAAAAGTATAATAGAAAATATTAGGTTTTAATTATGTTTGGACTGAAATTTTCAGATACTTCTTTAAAGTATTCGAATAGCTTCGGATGATTAAAAAAAATGTTTTAATGTTTAGATGATATTTTTTTATTAATAAAAGATAAAATGATGAATAAAAGAGAAATTTAAACATATATCAGTTGTTTATGAAGAAAAGGCATATTTAGATGTAAACTTTACCATTTATTTAAAAAAAAATGTTAAGATTGTTCTGCAGGAAAAATTTTCACAGTTTTTCCCTTTTCTTTGTAACGTAACATATTTCTTTGTAAACATGTGCAACATATATTAGAGTGCACTAATATCTAAGAATTATATTCAAAATAAAAATTTTGTGTATGAATCTATTATTATGAAAATATATCTATAAAATATCTATCTATGAAATATATGAAATTATCTATGAAATTTTGGAATTATTTCAACGATATTTACATTAATTACACCATTATAAATACACTTTTGGAGTATTCAGCATTAAATACATAGTTCGTTATATTCTGCATAAGATAAGAAGTAGGAATTATAAATTTCATTAAGATATCTTAATTATTTTTGAGACATGACGAGATTTTTTCAGTAGAATTTTGAAAAAATTTGTTCTTCAGAAAATGCATTTAAAATTTTTAAATACAAATAAATAAGCATCAGTGGAAACAGACATGGACCCATTTTTTGAAACTGCCAAAATAATAATAATAAATAACAATCCGAATTTATACCCAAATTCAACCAAATTGGATACCTTAATTTTCAAACTTTCAAAACATTCATTTATAATTTATTATTATAAATAATATAGAATCTTGTAATCCGTTTTTTGACATTTACATTCTAGAGGCTCCTTCGCTAGGATTTCAAATGTAATTAAATAAATAAATTTTGATAATCGAAATTTTCATATGTTGAATTAAAAGTATTATTATCAAAATCTTACAAGAATTCTTAACGTTAAATAAAAATCAAAGCTTTTGCATATAGAGAAAGTAGTGAAACCCTGATAACAAAATACCATACTTAAAAACATGAAACAAATCAGATTAAATAAAGGAATATAAAAAATCAAATTTAATACGTTTTATGAAGTATTTTAATTCAGTAACTGCTTGTATATCAATTATGATAAAAAAAAAGATTCTTTATCCTTTCAGAAGCATCCAAAAATAAACATTAGCATTAAATCCTGATGTGCATCGTTCATTGAATATCCCTGCTTAACAATTCCAACATTTTCTTTTATTATATTTCGCAGAAATTTTCATCACATTTCGCCATTAAAAATCTTCTGTAATTAACCTCATTTTGGAAATAAATTCTTGATAAGGCATTTAATTTGAGAGCTGCAGACTCATTCCGCGAAGAGGGAAAAGAATGCAATTAAAGTTTTCTTATCATCACTTAAGTCCACCTCAAAACGATATGAAATACAAAAAAACACCGCAAGATTCACCACCGAGCAATTGCTTGAAATTGGAAAGAAAATCGTTAAACAAATTACCAAAAGTAATAGGATTAATTGTTATGAGACTGAGACATTTAGAAACGAATGATATCGAAAAGGCCTTCATAAACACTCATTTTTAATTAAGTCTCTCTCTTTTTTTGTCGTTGCCTTCTATAGAAATTATGAGAATGAAAGTGATGGGATTTTTAATATTGTTTAAGTTTTTATTCAGTTAATAACTTCAAACTTCGTAACGAAATCTATAATAAAGAAATATAAAAAACAAATTGATCCAAGGAGAAATTAATCTACACTTTGCAGGTAACACTGAAACATCTATTCTTTTAGATACTGGCTATTAATCTAAAAAATAGAATAAATATGAATAAATTGTATATCATACATTTTGTCATTTCATATAAAATTTTCAAGAAAATACTTTATAGCAACGCAATCACTTAAAATATTAATTAATTTCAATAAAAGCTATTTTTTTAAAATACTAATCAGTAGGTAGGTTATAAAGCAACTCATTTATTTCTATCCCTTTCTACTATTTTATCTTTCATTTAATATTCATTAATATAAATACAGGCAGTCCCAAAAAATGTTGATGAATTATTCATCAATGGAAGTATGGTTGAATAAATAATCTAAAGCAATACATGACGCTTAAATTTATAATAAATTTTATTATAAGATTGAGTTGCAAAGTATAATCTGTAGGAATAAAGAAGTTTAGTTTAGTTTAATTGTATTAACATCTCGTTTTAAAGCAACACTAGGACTATTTCGGGAATGACATCGTACTTTTGGACCGCGGTCAGATGACTAGGACGACACATGAGCTGACATCCCTCTTCAAACTTCCACACCACACCAGCTGGAGGACGTTTGGCCCCGACGGATTTAACGTACACATTAGGAATAGAGAAAGAATATCAATTTTTCAATTAGAAAATCTTTTGTGAGAGCGCGCTATGAAAATGTTTTGTTTGTTGTAAAAAAGTTAGTTAATTCATTTTTATTTTGTTTAAGATCACACTGAAACTTATATATTTCATAGCAAATTAAACACAAAAACATTTCACAAGGGAAATATAGACGCATTTTTAAGAAATGTTGCATTTGAATTAATTTCGAGCGAATTCTTTGTAGGG
Organism: Argiope aurantia; assembly: GCA_026543865.1. NCBI lineage: Eukaryota > Metazoa > Arthropoda > Arachnida > Araneae > Araneidae > Argiope > Argiope aurantia. The sequence goes on from JAPMOR010065248.1 coordinate 164,722, forward strand.
TAGTTTACAAAGGGACACAGGTAAGTTGCACGCCCCTCAAATTCACATCTGTTTCAAAATCGGTAAGGTGCATGTTAGGTTGAAATTGGACATGGTTAAGTTGAAATGCTCCTCAAACTCAATGTATATGGCATCCATCTTCTTTAATAACTACACTTTGGACGTATAAAATGTACATGCTGGGGAAAAAAGTTACGACCTTATCTGATAATGGATCAAGAATAATAAATAATGCGCGACAATAAATTCTAGGGTTCCAGGTAGGAAATCACCTTCCCTACGTGAATTTTTAGTTGTTTCTAACCGGACACTGTAACTTCTAAAGGAATAAAAATGCTGCAAAAGACACTTTTAAAAATGCATTTGCACATCATTATGCTTATAATTAAAAAGTGAACCTTCATATTTATTCTTTAAAATACATGTATCATTATTTTATCAGATTTAAATAAGCAGTATTAAAATATGGCTTCCAGAAAATAAAATTTCATTGCGGCTTTTCTTTATAAATAATTACAGACCCTATCGAAATGGGATTCAATGATTAAGAACTTGCTGTTGTATTATTTGAAGATAGCCAAAATCAGTACATTATTGTAGAATTTTCGTATGTAAAGCAAACAATATTCACAGGCTTGGCAAGAAATGTGTGAAATTGTACTTGGATCCTAACAACACACTTATTGTGAAATCTGTTTTGAAGAACAATCACGAACTTCCTGCAAATGTAGAAAGACAGAAAATATCAGATTCCCAAAACAACAGGCTTGTGATCAGTTGACAGAAAAACTAATCGTGCTATAAGTGAAAAAATAATCGTCAATCGTGCATCAAGCGGACAAATTAAATCAAATTAATATTCTGCTATTTGAAAGCAAAGATTCTAACAAAATCTAACAGAAAATATATATTTTATATATTTATCTATATATAATTATATTATAATTTTTTAATTTTTTATATTTGAATAAAATTTAAACAGTTTACATTTTTAAAAATAAAAATCCATATTTGTGCGTCAAAATTATCCCTTTGGTAGAAATAGATATATGCCAACTCAAGGTAAACCTCGTGTTAACAAGGTCGAAAATGGATAGTATCTCTCAAAGGAATAAGATATCACTGTACATTGCTCTTCCTTGCAATAAGCCAAAGTTTACACTGAAACAGTATTTACATACTCACAAAAAAATCTACATGACGGTGGCTCCAACAGATCCTCCTGGTAGAATTAATACAGGATTATTTATTTATTGAAAAAGAAAAAAATCGAACTCTTTGTATTTCAACACCCATTGGTATGTCGTTATAACATTTCTAATGCGAGTATTTTATCTTTAAAAAGAGATATCCTCTCATGAGACTGTTATTAAAAATATGTTTTGTATATACCAGTTTCAACAAGTAGAACGGTGAAATATGAAAATATTAAATATAATAATAAAATATGATATTTTTGTTTATAAATGCTAGGAAATAAAGAGAACAAACACTTTTAAACAAAACAAACTATTTTGTTTTCGGATATTACCTGAATAACAAAAAACATCAAAATTAAGAAAAAGACATTTTTTTTTTAAATTTAAGTAAAAAACTATAACTAATTTATTATTAGTTTGAAGTAATTATAATTATAACAATTATTTTTAACTATTTTTATTCTTAGTAATTTTTTAAAATTGGAATTATTTTTATATACGTAATCAAATTAAAATTAAAATAAAACTCACAAAACGTTTGACTTGACATTTCATTTAAATCTACTATGCACAGAGATTGAGTATAAAGCATTTTACAGGGAAGTTTAAAAATTTATTTCGCCGGACATTTTAGTTATTAATCTAGTTATTGTACTGAATCCAATCTACAGAGTTGGTTCCATTCGATGAAAAAATCTCTTCTTAAATAATAAGTTAGTGAAAAATAACTACTTCAATCTATAAATCAAAATTAAAATATTATATATATA
>JAPMOR010065248.1:166790-194407 GCA_026543865.1 Argiope aurantia
TATATATATATATATATATATATATATATATATATGGTCTTAAAAGAAATTTTTAGCCATATTTTCAAGTCAATCTTATGTCATTATTCTTACCTGGCAGCCTAGTTTCAACTTACAGTCATACACCAATGTAAACAGACGCATAAAACGAAGCAAAGTAATAAAATTTAGCATTTCAAATATTCTCTTTTAATCAAAACATATACTGAAATGTGTTCCAAGGGATAAAATTTTGTTGCTATAATGGGAAAAGTTGTAAACTTATAAGAAATGTAACAGTGAAAAATAAATAAAATTTAGTGATATCTACTGGTTCTGGTGATATTTAAAAGCCATAAAAAATGGAGAAATCTTAAATATTACCTCTTTTAAAGATTTGTATCTATCCATTATAAATATAACTGTCAAGAATACTACTTAATTTTATCAAAACTGACATCTATATTTCATCAAACTGATCTGATCACCCATTCCTTTCAAAATAAATAAAAACATTCATGAAATTATTTCAGTTGCAATTTTTAATTCATAACCATCACCCTAATTTCCACGCATTTTCTAGTTAATCAATTATAACAGTCCGATGCATATGCATTTCAAAAGATTATAAAAATCTAAATAAATATCTTCATTTGTTTTCTTCAAAATTAGAACTAAAATATCATTTGTCAACACAGAATTAAAGGCAAGATTGATAAAAATTAAGGTATGCTGATATCTTAAATGCTTGATACTTAATAAACATTTTGAGCTTTTAAAAGGCATTGGCTTAACGGCTTTTGTGAAAGGCATTTTACTACCTCATTAAACTTGAAAGTCTGATTTAAGGAGAAACAGAAGGCTCAGAATAATATAAGAAATTATTAATAGCAAAAAGTCATTTGCAAATAGATAACTTGAAGAAAACTTGCATTAAATATATCAATCCCAAGTTTCAGTCAGAAATATCCTTTTTAAAGGAAAAGACAATTATTATGTATCTAAAATAGAGTCGAGCAATGCTTCGCAGCAGGAACTTTAGATATACGGAAAATTAAAATATTCTATAGTTTATTTTAAACAAAACAAATATTGTTTGTTTTTTCTGTTATCAGAAAAGCCACATAATCCCTCAACAAAAACACAAGAGAATTTTATCTTCATAAATAAATGAACGGCAATAAGATTTTATGCACCTCCAAATCTGTTTAAGCCGAATAAAAACTATTTATTAGATGCATTTTTAGTTTATTTCTGAAAGTAGTCTTCAGAAAAAACCTGAAGGCATTACCTAAGGTTTTTACCTGAAGGAATTAGAAAAAAATGTGTTCACAATTTACTGTATATTCTGTTGTTGAAAAAGATAATGCTTTTGCTTTCTCTTATTTTGCATTATTACATACCAAATTTTAAATCGCATTTCTTAGCTTTAGATGTTTCATAATGAACAAAGTTATTTTTCGATCAAAGACTGTTTTTGAAAGCACCATTTATTTCCTCAGGGAGTTAATGTTGAAAATGATGTAGAAAATTTAAAATTATTTCGCACAATTTTTCGGATTGTAGTTACGTTATATATCTTTATTTATTTCTTATGTTTTTGTTTTATAATTGTTGCGTTTCATTATACGTCAATTCCTATTTTTTAGAAAAGGAAGATGATTGCTGTGTGTAAGAAAACTTTGTTCCTATTAAAAAAGGTTTCATTTTTAACTTTTTTACATCCGGTTTTTTTAATATCTTGAAAATGATTTTAAAATAGCGTTTAAATTGTTCAAAATGTTTTTGATAATCCATATAAACAATAAAATACCATAATAAATATGAGAGTAAATTACAAAAAAATCTCTTTAAATATAAATCTTTATTCCTTCGTTTTTGTAAAGCGCGTATTCATTATATGCATATACATATGCAAATACGTACGAGTTCTTTTAAATCCTCGATTTCCTATTTCAATTTATATCGTCAATATTTCCATTATTCCAATATTTCTATTACTGTTAATTTATAATTATTCAGTAATTTATTTGTTTGGACAGTCAGTAAAAAAATCACTATACTGAAATTCTCATATTTTCTTTTTGTATTTTTATGTTGTTCATTAACTTGCAAAGTATATACAAAATAGAATTCCGAATGCAAAAACGATTTGCTCAATTTAGAATAATTTTGACAAGATTTAAAGATTTAAATTACTTTTTCATATCTATTTCTTGGATTTTAAATGTTCTACTTGATTCTCCTTATTCACAATAATCGATGTGCATCTTTATTTCTATGATAATAATACCTTCTCTGTGTAAAATTAGTATGCCCAATTTTTACTAAAAAAGTCTATCACAAACTTTTAAACTCCAATTGTAGTTTTAGATTAATTATTGTTGTATGCTCTTTTCAAAACTTTAAATGCGAAAATTCCATGTAATGACTTAACAGGAATGTATGTAGCAAATGATACAAAGGAGATTGAATACCGATAATGTCTTCTAATGTTAAGTATAATTATGATAATAGAAAGAACTATTGGTTCTCTTTTCATAACTTATTTTAAATTTTCCATTCTATACAAATGTTTTCCATTCTATACAAATTTATGAGTGAAATACTCATAAATTCCTTACAAGATATTTCTCCAGATTTTTGGGGGAAGGGAAATTTTTCTTTGGCAGACAAATAGGAATTTTTTCACCCTGATCACTTAAATTTACACAATTTTCACCAGATATTGCGCTACTTTTTCACAAATAATACTTCTTATAACGCACTTTTTTTCCCAGCACTTTATATTCCCTTAAGTATCTATGCAAAAGACGATAAATATCATTAATACATCATTTTTAGAAGGAGTTATTGAATTCAAATCACTATATATAATTTATTTTTCATTTAAACATGAAATATGTATCAAAATATCGATTTTTTTAAATTTTATACATTTTATTATGAAATTAAAGATTTTGCGATAAATATGTCCGAAGAAAGCTCGTTCCTTTTTAGAATATTTTTCAGATTCTTGGGATTTGAAATTCTATTTTTCAAACGATAGCAGAACTAATTTTTTCTTTATAAATAACAATTACACATATTTTTGCTCTAAGTTATTCCATTTTTATGACTTATAGAGCTTTTTTCATCATAAAAAAGAAAAGAAGAAAAAAAAGTTAGGAATAGAAAACATTTTATTCGACTTTTATATATTTACAAAGGTCATTCCACAATTTAAGGAGTATAAATTAAATATTAATTAAAAATCTGTGCAAATAAATTTTAGAAAAATCTGACATTTAACAATTGCTCATATATTTCATCAAGAAATTTGAAATAATAAGAAACAACAATATTTATACCTATTTATATATCACAGTCAGTAATAGAAAAGAATTTCTATTTTAATTCTGGATCTCTCTCTATTACGATTTGATTCATTGAATGATTCTTTGAAACAAGTTTTTTTTCCTTTGACCTTTCAGATCTGATTAAATAATTTCTCTATATACATGTATTTATTTATAATAATAGATATTTGAAATACAAATAATTAAACTCAATTAAATTTATTAGCTTTTAATTTATAATTCACAACTTAAAATTATTAGTACTTATTTTGTAATACGTTTTCAAATTTCAATCAGTTGTGCTCTCAATTGTCCAGGTCTAAGAGAATTAATTTGGGATAATTTGCCAGAAATAAAAGAAAAGATATTTTTAAAGTGATTTTGAGTATGATTGTTTTGTATCTTTATGTGTCTTTATCTATTTTATCTTAATCGTTATTATCTTTTATCATAAAAAATGTAATATATCCTATGGTGATCTTCCTTTCTAACTGCAGTTATACCTTCTTTAAATTAATCATGCTATTCGAGAAACAGTTGTTAAATTCAGTTGTAATCGAAGTTTTCCCTCATAGATTTAAAAAAAATATCTTCATGAAATTTAAATTACTGTTTTTATAAATACTTTTTATAAACCTATTGTAATCTTCACTAAATAGGATTTTTCACGTCCGATTTTATTTTATATTTTTTGTGCTTGTGATTATTGAATATCCTTATGTCTTGTAATACATTATTAATAGAGTTCAACCAATTACAAATTAGCATTTTCATTGCCCTTCTGACAAATTTAAATATATAAATTAAACTAGAATAAATATAAATGTATAAAACAGCATTTAAATATATCCTAAAATATAATATTGATAAAAATATAGTAATAGCCGTATCCTAAAATATAATAAAAGGCCTGAATTCTTATAAGGTACGGTCGATGCAGCTGCAAGCACTCATGGGATAAAACGTCTTATTTACATTCTGGCAACATTTAGAATTCTCGCATAAAGATAATAAATTTTTATTTTCTATTTTTAAAATGAAATTTAAAATGCCATCCTAATTATCCCATCGTATCAATTATTTATTCCTAATTTATTATATTTGAATAATAATTTTCAGGAAATTTGAAATAAATCAACAAATTCTTTTAGAATAATAGTATTTAACTTAAATGCATTTAAAGTAAGTCAGTTTTCATCAAGATTTTTGCTTGATCCGATAGCGAAGAATATCTTCAACATATTTAAGAACACATAAAAGATTAAGTCATTATATGTTTGAGAAAATCGAATATATTACCGATTTTGAGGTTTCAAATTAGTTGAAATATCATTCACAGCAACCATGAAGTTTCAATTCACAAATTGGCCATACGTGTCTGAGTTTTGAGTCTACAATCAGCAATTTAGTATATGCAGGACAAATTGCAATAAAATTAGTTCTGTAAAGATTGTGACGACATACACTTCCATTTCTGTATAAAACCAGTGTGGTCTCCTCGAAACTTTATCGCATACTCTCGAATAAAGGTGTTATCTATATTCTTACTTTAAAATTGTAAATCTCGGGTAAGGCCACGGATTCCTTGTATGGCATTGGGGAACAATATTTAAAAATTATGGATCTTTGGCGTGAATACATTCTGAATTTAACGTAAATTTTGAAAAATCTGTCGCTAGAATATTGTTACGAAATTTTCTTTACCGGGGTTCGTTTGGATAGTGGATATGGTGTGTAGAACGCTCAATCAGCAGGCAGAAGTAGAATAAAAACAACGACGTTTATTTACACGAAGACACACAGGGCAGCACAAAAACGACAACTACATACAGCACAGAAGACGATTATCTTCACCCGAGACGTGTAGCATACAACAGCAGCATACAACCAGAATCTACTGCAGACAGTAGCGCACAGCTCAGTTCAGCACGAGCTTGACTCCGTCGCTGCTCACCGTCGCTTACGACTCCTCCGCTCCGTCTTCAGACTTCTCCGACTCTCAAACTCCTACTGCCTTCTACCTTCGAACTCGGACTACTGGCTTGACTTCTCTGGCAGCTGCAGCCCCCTTTTATAGGTCTCAGGAGGCGGGGCAAGAAGCCTCTCGACCAATCAGGAACGTTCGAGGCGTATCTCGGTTCCTACTGGACGGATCGTGAAAATTCTCGAAGTTTCGGGTATTATCTATTTTGGCGCCAAAGTCGCCAAATTCGTCGCCAAGTCGCCAAATGGTCGCCAAGTTTGTCGCCAAGCTCCGGGACCTTTGACGCGCCACCTGGACTCTGTCCCATTCAGATGACTGTAAAACTTTCTTTCTGTTGATGGAACAAACTATGCTGGGAAGTCGAATTGCAGGTTTGTAACAATATGTATTTCGGAGACATTTTTGGCGGCTGATTAACACTAAAATTTGACACAAAATTGCAGCTGTAGTCACAAGATATTATATAGAATTCTATTGATTTCAATCATTGTATTAATGGATTGTTGCATTTACATCATGTGATAGTACAGCTAGACGGTTAACAATTTGAACAAATTTTCAAAATTTTACTTATGTTTTTTTTAAAATTCTGTCTATATTTTAGATGCTGAAACTGAGCACCAAATTTTATCTACCCAGCGTTTTCCGTTTTGTAGTTATCAAGTTGACTAGTACCCAAACATCCATACTGAAAGACTTCCACTGAATGGATTTCGATCAAAATCTAATAAGAATCTAAATATCTGCCTGAAGTCCAAATCTCAGTCATCTAGATTAAACGTTTTTGAATTATCGTGTTCACAAACAGAGAGACATAATACCAGATACGATTTTTTCGGACTCAGTGAGGTCTGAAACATGTAGATTCGTCGAAATCTCGCTTTCGAATTCTTTTGACGAATGCAATATTCCTTCTCTACTTCGCAAAAAGTAAAGAAGAAAGTGTTTTTTTTAAAGTACCTATTCTAGTCTGAATCATCATGACGTTACAAAGTTTTAGGCTTGTTTGCATTAGTTGATGCATTATGTGCGTGTCGTCACGCATATGATGCCGCTTAAAAATGCTAAGAACATCTAGTTTTTAAAATATGTATAAAAAGACTGGAGAATCATACACTGAAAAAAATGTAGCGTTTATTTTTATTTACTCCCACGAGCGCTACTTAGATATTCGCGATCTTGAATAATATTTGTTACTTTGTTGAACGTAGTTATATAAATGTAAAATATGTTAATGTTTTACATTTATATAACTACGTTTATATAACTAGTTAATGTTATATAAATGTAAAATGTAGTTATATAAAGGCTCCATTTTGAAAAATTTATAAGAAAAATAACTGTACAGAAATAAAATTCGCTTCTCTGAACAAATGTTAGGAAAATGTTTTAAATTTTTTCAATAATATGAAACGAAGGTATTGAGTAAAAGCGATAAAATCTCGATTAATTTTAAATTAAAAATAAGAAAAAAAATTGGAAACCCTTTCTTAGTAAGCTCTAGGAAGAACTCTGTGCCAGTTTAATAGCTCTAGGTCCAAAGGTTTGTATAGAGGTTAAATGATTTTTGCATCACCAAATTGAAGCCATTATGCCAGTCTATTTACATTTATTACGTAAAAAAATGCTAACAAATATCAACAACTCATTGTCAACAAAATTCTGTATTTTTTTTTTCAGACAAAATGGGAGGATTTATACATACTTAGTTACAAGAAAATATATACATATTTTAATAGATGGTATGTGCGTTTTGTTTTCAAATTGAATTAAATATTTTCTGCCGTCTAGTGTTTTCTTCACAGACATTGATGCTCTCATGAGTATAATTATAATGTGAAATATATGACGCATACTTCCATCTGTGATATTTTTAGGAGAAGACGAACCATGCACTTAAAATTCCTGTTTCACCGGCTATGATTTTTTGAAAATTTTTAATATCTTAAAAGTCTGCAAACATGCACGAGAGGCAAGTGTAAGCACGCAACGTATTCTAAAAGCACACACAAATTAGCGAGATGTGTATTCCGAAACTTGCTCGAATATTCTCCAATAAAAATCTCATCTGCATTTTTCAGTATAAAATTGTGGAATTTAGACGAATGCGTAGCACAGGCGATCAGTAATAACGAAATAAAAAAATTTGGCGGGAATCTAGCATTTTTACTGAACCTATCATGCAAAGATTTATTCTGGAAGAGTTTTTTTTTTCCGACCGATTGAAACCAAAATTTAACTCAGAACTACAGTTGTAATCATAAGGTCACATACAAAATTTCATTTATTTATTCCGTTTATTATTACAATCATTGCGTTTATGAGCTATAGTGTGTACATGCATAAGAGCCGCGTCCTGGCATAGGCGTAGCTCGTCTTCCCGCGGGTTCGAGTCTCGGTTCGTGCATGGTTGCTCTTCAGTGGTCTATCTGTGAGGTGTGTGAAAGTGCCCCCCAGTAAAAAGGGGTTGTGCAAGCGAATGTGATGCATGAAGAAGCTACGTCGTACTCTTTGCCCTAGTTAGCGCTACTAAATAAACAAGAGATGCTCACTCGGCTTAAATCGCCGACAGATCTGTCAGGGGGTTTGTAAAATGCTTAAGTAACAACAGCAACAACAACATGCATGAGAAAATAGAGATCAACCCTCTGATAATTTCACTGAAGATCTGTTAAAAATTTACATTTCGAATGCTAAACCTGTGGGCCAAACTAGTGTTGGTATTTACATTAAGTAGTTATTGAGTTTACTTGTATTCACACAACCAGTCAGTCAGACTTCCTCAGAATGGATTTCATTCAAAATTTGATAGAAACCTCAAATTTAGTCTGAAGTTCATATACTAAATTTCATCAGTCTAGCTGAAAGCGTTTCAGAATAATTTAGTTCACAGAGAGACAAATGTATAGATAGACAAGCAGAGATAATACCACAACAGTGTCTTTTAGAAGTTAAGAAAGTTTAAAACGTGGATTTGTCGATACCTCGAATTCAAATTTTTTGACAACTACAATATTTCTCATACGAGAAAGTAAAATTTTTTTCGTATTTATACGAGTCAAATTAAAACTCCGTTTTGAAACAGGGTGGTTATTTTGGTGTTTACCACATGATTTTGTAAACGGTCACCTAACTCAACATCCCCATCCAAAATTCCGCACCATATTCTCAGAAGAACGTTTCACCCACGACAAAATAAGCCTAATCATTTCCATTTTAAAATTTAGCATAATTCATTTCCCTTTTGCACGTTGAATATTCGCGTGTAATTTGGACTTTCGATTATCTGATGTCGGAGACAAGACTATGTCCAAAGTCAATATGGTTTTTGCAGTTTTAAGAATATCAGAACTGTTACCACAATAAACATTACTTCTAATTTACAAATACTTTCGTTACTATTGCAGAGACATTTATGTTTTACGTTTATTTGGCATTTGCGCATTCCCTTTTCCTTATTACAGTGACAAAATTTTCCCGAACTTGACTTTGGGAACAATTCGTTTTTTGCTTGATACAAATCAAAAATTCATTCCCTCTAAGAAATGCTATATAGGCCTGTAGATTTGAAAAGCATCGCCAAAGAGAATCCAAATCGGAGACTGAAATAAACTCTGCATTTTCTTATGTCAGTGCCAGACATTAAAATTATTGAACCAAAGATCTAAATCTGACACATTTCTTCCATTTTTTCCTTTTAAACAACTTAAAATTAATGGACGGGGTCTCTGCAGCATAAAAAATATAAAGCATTAAGAAAGGATCAGCAAGAGGAATAGAATGCCAAGCCCAGTCGCTTTTTCATTTCACTCATTTATCCCCCAATTAAGCTCTTTTATACTATTCATAATTAAAGTTGAATTACTCGTGTTTCTATCTCGTAAGCGAGTAATTTGTTTTCTCACCGGCCGAATTAAATCGAAAATCTTAAATGGAATTTAAGAGAGGAGAACAGTTTTCTGAAGTCGTAAGAACTCAAAACTTCTTCCCTGTTTGCACGAGATTAATACTGCCATTAATTTAATTAGCCTTCGGATAGTAATCGGTTGAAGTTCTCAAATATATACTTGAGATGAATGTAGTTCTAACCACTTTTGTAAAATAATCTTTTCATTCAATTTAATTGGATTAAGTTTAATTGATGCTTTAGAAAATTGGATTTTTTTTATTTAATTGAATAAAATCTTTCTAGAAAGTACCATTCACCAATTCCTATGAGTAATAGGTTTCCATTTTTCTTCTTTATCAAAAACTCAGTCGAAAACGTTTAAATTAATTTTGCTAAATTCAAAATGAGACGAATTTCTACGACTTATTAGTTTCATACTCCAATAAATAATGTAATTTACTTTAAGAAATATTTTTAGCTCAATAATTGTCAAAGCCGATAGTAAACAGATTTTTAAAAGATTTTACAGTCATTAATTGCCAGAAAATAAACTGCAGTTGCAGTTTGGCATTTAAGAAATGCAATTCTGTGCAACTAAAAAATACGTTTTGATTTTTTTTATATTTTACACAATATTTTGACATATAAATTTCTTGCAGAAAACTGAATAAAATGGAAAAATGAAAACGTTAAAAAGCATTTCATCAAAATTATGCACTTTGGATAATTTTTCTGAATAAAGGGCTAGCTTAATTTAACCAAAAATTTTATTTATTGATTACTAAATATTTTTAATCCCAGCGACTCAGCTGGTAGCAATGACAGCTAAATTTCTAAATAAATATTTATGTAACTTTCCCTTAATGGCTTCTCCAGGAAAATATTTTTAAATATCACAATTGATTCATATATAGCTGATAATATTTTAGAAGCCTTACACAATTTTGTTCATTGTATTATAGATTTTCCAAATTTTCTGTCCTCATAAGATTTGAACTTTAATGTGAAATGGTAGTACTAACAGTAATGACCTACCAGTACCAGACTGAACTACCAGTAATATAAAAGATGTTTTTTGCTCAAAGAAAAAAAAGGTTTTCTAAAGTAGAAAATAATTTTTAAGTGAAGTAACAATTAACAAGTAAAGTAGAGCTCAGAAAGTAGAATCTTCAAGATCGAAGTCTTTTTTTTACTATAGAATATTCTTTAATAATTCATGGAATTTCAACGGCTTATTCAAAAAAAATTTCTCTGATTCATCATAAAATTTGTTTTTTAATGTTACTTTCAAAATGATTTAAATGGCATAATTAATATTGTTATTTTTTATTTCAGTCAATAAATGTACTTCTGAATAAATTATGAAGTCTATATTTTATATAGACCAAAGGTCCTATGAATGATGTTCAGTAAAATATATTTTTGACAGTAACTTTTAAAAAGGAAAAAAAGTGTCCCTCTTTTGCTCCCAAGTTTGACCGAGTTATGATATTCAGAATGTCTTTATTTTAAAACAATCAACAATTTGCTTAATTTTTAATTCAGTCTTGAGGAAACTCTGGGAGCTGATTATCCTATCTTCTTTGAAACAGTAAATAAAGTCGATAGAAATCGCCGTTTTATAAAGTGGTGATATTAATATTTTCATAAATCTAATCAGTTTTTGCAGCAAAAGAATTCTTTTGTTAATGCTTCAAAAATATTTTACTAAATATGACTCATAGGGCCAAAAGTCTGTATAAAAATATAAAGTTCACGACTCATCAGAAAATTTATTGACTCGAAATGCATAAAAAATTCATTTTGACTATTTTTTATTATATGTACTTAATTTTAAAGAATTTTAAAGAATAAAAAATTTTATGTTACAACTCCATAAGGATGAATAACAAATCCTTTATAAAAAAGGTTCATAAACCATGTTTTCCTTAAATATTAGAAAATGATTGAATTAATAATATAGATACTATATTAAAAAGTCCACAGAAACATTTTTCTTGCGTTCATTTTTCAAAAATTAGCATATTCCTTGATTATTTCATTTCTTATAGACACGAGCTAGAAATTATAATTTTCTATATTTAGTTTGCAGTAACAATTAAATTAAAGTGACTTTTGTCCAGCTGGAGGGCAATACATTAATAATTTTTTTAAGTACGCGCAGTTACATTTTATTTTTATTTTTAATAAAATTGTTGGAAAATATGCTTAAGTATGCTCTTTTTTAAAAAAATTGATTAAAATAGAAACTTAATTCATTGGTTAAAATTTAATATCATTGAAAAGATCATTTTTGAATTTTGAAAAAGGTATAAAATTTTTTTTGTACTGTAATATTTTCTGAAAATGTTGCAGAAAAACGCCAAAAATCTGCAACAGTTTTAATTAAAATTTTAAAAAAATAGTCGTTTTGAGGTGCACTTTTCTACCCTTCAAAGTATATTTATGTGCCAAGTTTGGTAATTTTAGGTTAAACAGTTTATCTAGCCTATAGAAGCCAACAATTCACGCGCCCGCATTTACCTTTGTTATAAGTAAGGACATATTTTGGAAAATATGGTCAAAATATTTTTTTAAAACTGATTCAAAATACTTTAAAAAATTATAAGGCATTTTATAAATATAATTTAAAAGACAAATTTTTGAGTTTTAAGATATATAAAAATAATTTTTGTAGCATTCTCGCAATTCTTATAATTTTTTGCGTTTCTGTAATCTTGTAATATTAAAATTTAATTGATGTTAATCAAACTAATTAATTAAAAAATCATAACAAGCTTCACATTATCACTCATCATATTATATAGTTTTTTGTTTGATAGCTATATGTAAAACGGTCTAGCCATCGACACACACACTTTACTATAAATAGAGAATTCACCTGATTAAATACGACTTTTTTAGAGCTAATGGGGGGAAGGGGAAGAGATTCACGGAACGTTTTCTGAAAAATACTGCATAAAAGTTGTGTTAAGGGGTAAGAAGAATATAGCAAAGATTCTGAAGAATATTAAACAAGAGTTGCTCCAAATTATTAATGAAGACAATTGCTGTCTTGGATACTGCTTGTAAACATTTATATCAATTTATTTTCTACGAAATTATAAATAAAAACACGAAAAAATATTTGGAATAGGCAAAAAAAGATTTCTAAATCCTTTTTTTTTCATCCGCACTAATTTCTTATTCCCTTCATTTGCATTTATATAACGAACTTTATTCAAGTAAGAAGGAGAAGAAAGACTTTAAGTCACGGTTTTATTTTCGCCTTCTTTATTAGGCAGAGTGTTCATTTTTTAAGAAGCTTTTAAATTCTCTTTGTTTAAACTACGATAAGATACAATGTAGCATCCTTTCAACGCCGGTACTGAAGACAGAATAAAGGATTATAATTTTAAGAAGACTATTTCTCCGAAATATAGCTAAGCAAGCAATTTTTAGAAGCACGATTTTCAGGAGAAACAATTGGGTGTTTAAAGTTCACAAATTAAACTCTAAGAAAAATGGGAAAACCAGATTAATTTTTCATAATTCAGAAGTATTTCTTTTAATTTGAATTTAAGTAATAATAATAGTAGTGTAAAATACAATAATTTAAGTATTTAAAAATTTTAATTTAAGTTTTTAAAAATTGAATTTAATAATAAGTGTGGTGGTATGTAGATTATTATGATCTGTGCAGGAAGCAACAGGACGAATGTTGTTGGAAACATTTCTTTAATAATCACATTCACACACTTAAAACAAACACAAAGACAAGACATTCGCGCGCGCGCTTCACAGTTCAGCATCCTATCTTCTTCTCATTACAATCGCAATGCATTATGGGATGACATAAGGGATGGCCTAAACAGGCATCGCCATCTAGTATCCAAAAGAGAAGATAAGTGTAATGCAACTGCTACATAAGTTTTTTAAATAATAATAAAATTTTTAAGATATTTTTAACAAAAGTGGATAATCTAAATTACATCTATATATAAATAAAAAAATAATTTATTAAAATATTTTTATTAGTGTCTCAAAATGTATAGATTTTTTTTTATAATTGAGTTTTTTTATTCTTTAGTTTTTAATTTAGAATTAATTATTGTAGATATAATCGAAGTTCGAAAACAATGTTTTTCTCAAATTCCTTAGTCACGTGGCATCACAATCGTGGAAAAATATGTAATTAAAATAATAAATTTAGTTTTTAATTAAATAATTAATTTAACTAATAATTAACTTATGAAATTATTAAAGTAGTATAAAAGAATAAAAACCCAAAAGTTTGAAAAATTTGAATGCAATCCTATCTAGAAGTGACGAAACTGTTATATCCAGAATTATCATAGCATGCACGCATTTAAAAATGAGAATCAAACAAAAGTGAATAAAAAATTTGTTTTAACATTTTCGATATTGTTGGTACACTTTTACCCGTCTTTTAATGCTTCAGTCATCTTTTATTCTTAAATGCTTATGAATGTTACCTTTTTGCTATTTAAAGATACTTTCTTTTTTATTGATACAGATTATTTTTCCCAATTTTTTAATAATCCTTTATGCACAGAGAAAAAAATGTTTCGTCAACAGGAACTCTGCGTAACAATTCCTGATCTACTGAGCAATTAATCAATGTCATCTTATATTACACACAATGCGGAAGAAACAGCAATGAGCTTTTGAACATTTTGTGATTCTTTATAAAAGTTTAATATGCAATTTCGACTCCTTTTTGTCAACCCATTGAAACCAAAACTTAACACACAATTGTCATTTCAGCATCAAGATCACATACCAGAATTTCATTTATCTAAATCTAAACCATTGCGTCGTTGAGTTATAACATTTATATTCATATAAATATATGGATCGACAGGCGGTCGTCCTTTTGAAGGATTTCATACAAAATAAATATGAATCTATATTTTAGATGCTAAAACTTTTTATTCTATTTTAACCTTTTAGCTTTCTGAATTTTCTAGTTACTGTGTTCATTTGCTTTCAGACAGACAGATAGAAATATTTCTTATGAATAGATTTTGTTTTTCAAAATATGATATAAATATACAAAATTGATGTAAAGACCATATGCCAACTTTCCAGCTTTAAACATCGTCGAGTTAAAGAAATCACAAAAACACAATGAGATTTGCACAAGTTCTTGTACACCACGAGTCAGAGAAAAACAATTACAAAGATAGGCTTCTTAGATTCAGGGAGTACTCATACGTGGTGATTCGTTAAAACCTTAAATTCCACCTTTTCGACCATTACAGGGCTTTTCTTTATGAATAATTCGTATACTATAAAGGAAAAATAAAACTCCATCTAAAAAGATGCAAGGTGTGCATCGCTAATGCAGATAAAATTCCGTTTTTCTTAAATAAGATTTTAAAAAAGATAACACTACTTATTTTTACTATTTTATCAATATTTTGTACAAAATTTTAATTTCATCGTGATCAACTTTCTGTTTGACATTGTAAATGTCAAGCGAAAAGCTATGAATTCAAGCTATGTAATCAAATATAAAGCAATTTAGAAACTAAACAAGTCTAAGATTAGAATGTATTTAAAACATGAATAATGATAAAAATGAAAGATAAATAAAATAACAAAATTTTAAATAAAATAATATAAATGAACAATAGAAGATATTTTTATATTTAAAAATGAGCAGAAAACTGTCTCATGTCGCCGTGAGAAACGGTTAGAGATCTATTACAGCTACTGAACAATTGAAGATTCAATTATGTTTCACAGATAATGAAGTATAGTTCACACATAAATTGCACATGTACATCAAAGTATTGATGTGCAATAATTTTCAATACGTTTGTGCAATACTTTTAATCCATATATTTTTCATCTTAAGGATGTGCCACAGTTAAAATTCCCCTCACTCAACAATTGTCCCGAACGTTGGAATCAGATATTTTTAAATAGACATGCAGATCTCAATAGATTATAAATTATGCATCAAAGCTCCCAGTGATTCATTTATGAATATTTCAGAGCCCTGAAACGAATAATTAATCTCCAGACTAATGGTCAACTTTCAATTTTCTCCTCAGAAATAACATGCATAAAGATCGATTTTCGTTCTCAGATTTGCTCAATAGTCATCACCCCGAACTGTCCAAAACATTGAGGGCGGCCGCATAACTGCACGCGCGACTACCCCAACAAATTAATACGGTCATCTGAGACCAAAGATATGCAAATTATGTCCAATGGAGCCCCGTGCGTCTTAAGACGGTGCAGGCCTGATTTATTTAAAGTGGCGGTTTATTTACAATCTCCGGGGGCAGACTCGGATTTCAGATGATGCATGCGAGGCAGGAAACCGGACACTTCCCGGATTCCCTCGGGGATTTTACTAATTTATGACGTATCTTCTAAGAAGTTTTAACCCCTTTGAAATATTCAGGTAATTTTAGAATGGCCCAGATATTTTCCTCATATTCGTTTGTTATGTTTTATGATTCATTAGCAATATACAGTGCTTATGAGTCTGAAAAGGGTGAGGTTTAGCGCATTTGGTGTGGGAAGATGAGTCTCTCGGGAAAAATGAAGCGTACGTAAGAGTATGTAATACATACTGGTTATATTTAACCTAAGATTCTATTAATGTTTTTGTAAGATTTTGTTACAACAAGTAAACGTTTTGTCACATATTTTATAAATGTGACGGTACGAAAGTGAGATTTTAACTCTAGCGACAATATTTCATGTGAAAAAACAGATTTCACTGTTACATGGTTATGTATGCCATGAGAAATCTGATTTTAAATTGGCTAGCGATGGTATATAATCAAAACTAAGCAACAAAACAAACCAAGTCTAAAACAGGATTCCCCCAAACAGGCCTATCGCTGTTCAGTCAAATTTTTATAAGTAGAATAATATTCATATTACATACACATAAATATTTTAAGGAACTTCAATTTTTGCCATATAATTGCATTGTAATGTCACTTTCTCAAATAATTAGCAATGCATGGAGGTTAAGAACTTTTTAGCTCAAAAACTCCGAGAGCCCTCTAGCATTATCGGAAAGTGTAGTATCTAACATTTACAGAGGCAGTATATTTTTAGTGGTTTTTAATCAAGGATATGGCGATACAGATTATGAATCACGAACACATCAGTTGCATCATCAGTGTAACAATCATTACGTCACGGGAAAACTGAATTTTTTAACACTCACAAGGTCACACGCATTCGACTGTAGTTGTCGATTTCATTAATACCGACAAAGATTTGAATATTATGTATAGGCATGTTTGTTTTAGGACGCCATAGCACTAAATTATTTGCTTTATGGTTTCAGATTCACTCAAACACATATTACCAATAATCACTTTAAATTAAAATTTTTCTAACATAAAAAAATCATCTAATTAAAAAATTTTAAAAAGTTTCATCACATTTATAACGTTGCTTGTAGTATAATCCCACTTCCATTTTAGAGCGCCTTATGAAATAAAATTACCAGTTTAAATTTTATATAATACATAGCAGACATTTTATATGTCTTTGCATCTTGGCATCAAAAGTATTGATTGCTGACAAAGTTTGGACAAGGTCAATCAAATATATATATATATATATATATATATATATATATATATATATATAATATAAATCGATATTTTTTCCTTGTATGTACTGAGAGTACAAGAGAATCGAGGAGTTTGTTGCATTGAAAAACAATTTCTTCTAAAATCAGTTTACTGATAATTGAGAATATAGTTATCATTAAATTTATCAAAATGCTTGAAGTAAATCTTTTTATGTTCGAGTAAATAAAAATGATTAATTATAAAAATTTGATAGACAAGTTTTAAAAAATGTATATAAGTATAATAATTAGCTATAAATACTAATCACCGTACTTAACAATAATTAATCGTATCTAAAAGCGATACCGAATTCTATAGATTTTTATTACTTGTTTACGATAATAATATTTCTTTTTTTAACAGAGTCGTTAACAGAGTTCAACTTTAGAGTCGTTATTTTAAGCATTTTATGAATGAAAGGTTATAAAAAATTATAATAATCAGGGAATAGCAAATACAAATGTATATATGTTTCTTTTTCCAAAAATTGTTACAACCCGTTCTTGTCTCTCCTAAATGATTTTTTTGCTAGTGTGAAAGGAACGAAATAATCACTGGCTGATCTTGTTAAAAAAAACTGGTAAAAATAAATACTTTCTATTAATTAAGAACAAAAGAAACGCACTATTATTTTATTATTTTTTTTTATCATTTTTCCTCTAGTCCATTTCCCTTGTGTTTTTTTTCCATTAACTAATTGCGGTATTTCAGAACATATTCCTCTTAATTTGAAGTTAATAATCATTAAATTTAACAACGACTAAAATATATATGTTCATGATTTCAAACATTTACCGATGTAACAATATGAATTTATATCAAAGTTAGAGTAGTAGCTTAATTGGGCAGCTAGTTATTGTAAACTGAAAAAAAGTGAACTTTAAGATAAGTTGAAACATTGTAATTTATTTTGAAAAACATGGTTACTTTTTTTTTCCTAACTAAAGAACGGATATAGAAATAATTATTTTACACAAATAAGTCATGCATCGTTTCTTTCTTTTATTACGATATTTGTGTTAAATATAGCAAATGCATTTTTAACTTTCAATGTTGATTATCGATCTTTTAATTCCTTTCAAAGAATGAAACTGCAGTTTTCCTGCCCCCGGGAAAATGTATTATATAGTCTCATATTCTATTTTAACAACTAGAGAATTCATATAAAAATAATTTAGACAAAGCAGGAAAACGTTCATTACAAATCATATGCGTATTCATGAGCGAAATTAATTGCTACCTATGCAAAATATTCGACTTACTTCAGAACTATTTCCTCACGTTTCATGTACTATAAACTATGCAAAGAAGATATCATATGCCTGGAATTAAGATTTAACATGAAATATCTTATTTCATTTGTTGAAGTATATTGTATCATGTCGTAACAATCAGATTAAATAAATTCCGGAACATAAAATCAAAGTACTGCATTTCAAACTCTAAAACCAATAAATTCGATATTGGGCAATTTATTATCCGTTCGAACCGGTGGATATATTTATTTTCATTTATTTAATAAAATAATCAGTGAGTGAATGAATAACTTGAAAAACAAATCTCACGTGCATCAATAAATTAACAACAAATTGTAAACTAATAATTTATTAAAATTTAATAATTAATTAATTAATAATTTATTAAGCAAAAATAAAAAGAACTTATTTGTTAGCTTTTTAACTGAAAATCTTTAATTAATTAATCACTTTTGAGCATGATTCGAAGATTGAAAACAATTGAAAAACAAACAATTAAAACAATTTAAATATTAAATCTTTTTTTAAAGTGACATCTGCCAACATTTTACAAAGAAACAGCTTCTGCGAGTTTCATGAGAATTTAATTTTAAGCTTCAGTTTTTTTGTATGATACTAAGAAGGTCAAGAAAAGTCAAAAACAAATAAAAACAAAAAAAAATGTATAGCTATAACAAAGAAAAAAAAACATTCTATGCTTTTATTTCATCACCATTTTTAATCCACTAATTTAAAACTGCAAAAGTTCTATGTACTTTTAAAAATATGTTTCTTTTTTAAATTATATCTAATTATTAATCTCTAATATTATTTATAATAATTAATCTATTTTTAAAAAGTAAATATTTTGTGTAATAAACATTCATCAGAATATTTTTCTAGTACAAATATACAAGAAAACATCGAAATTCATGTTTCTATTCCTTTAAGCTTTATTTTCTATAATTTAATACATTCTTTCAAAATTTCAGATTTTTTTATATATATATTTGGCGGTTTCTATACATTAATGAATAATTTTTTAATGCTTTTAAAAATATGTAATTTCATATTAAACAGTAAAAATATACAGTTAAATCATATTCATTCTTACTAAAAAAACATCCTTTCTTTATACGAAAGTATACATTTTTAACATTATAAATATCAATGGAAAAGTATAGAATATTTGCACGAGATCAAAAATGAAATTCTTACTTGCAGTAATATTTATTCAGTCTTATACCATTTCTGTATTCAAAAGGAACGCATCCCACTTGCTGTAACGCCCACTAGACAGATTTCTGCAAACATTTCTTATATGATATTTTAATTAGTTTGCAGAATAAAATTCATTGTTTGCTGTCGATGGGAATCCTTTGAAGGTGGTTTAATTTAAAATTCTGGGTAATTTTAATTCCCTTTTCACTGACTATCTTGTAAAATTAATTATGAGACGTAAAGCCTTCTGGAACTCGAAAAGATTGTTGTTCCTCCTAAATTATACAATGTTTAAACATAAGGGTTTTTTTATTTCTTTTTTCTGATTTTGGCTCAAAAGAAAGAAATTTGTTGCCATCAGACAGTCAATAATATTCAATGCCTAAATAGAAGCGGATTCATCTATCGTCTCGCTTTAAAGTAACAATTTTAAAGGAGATGAAAAAGCAGGAAGCGAGAACAATCTTTTGATGAGAAAAATAAAGTTATAAATTTAAAAATTTACTTTCATTGATAATTGGTAGAAAGAAACAATTTAATCATGTTAAGTGATTTTTTAAATAACTTTTAGAGCATAGAAACGATATTTTTACAACAAAAAATAGATTTTTTAATAAATTTTACAACATAAATGTAATGGGGCAACTGTGTTGGGCTTGAGTGAAAGTTTGGAAAATATTTTATATGATTGTATATCATCCTTGTCATCTGTTAGTAACTCAAAATGATGATATATTTTTCTAATATCATTTTATTATATTTGTAATGGCGTGTTAAGCTGATAAATTATCCCCCTGAGGAGCAGCTTAGATATTGGGAAGAGAAGCTTCCGGTATGATATCTTGCCACACAGGGGAATACAGGGGATCCGGTATGATTTCTTGCTACCCAGGGGAATAGAGAAATAATGTGGGGTCAGTTAACCCATACCGAAGACGGGACGTGCCGCCTACGGAAGGAGCCGTGGCCGGTGATAGCCCATGGGACTGAACCTTAGTTCCCGCCTATGCTATCGCGGCGTCTTATCATTCAGATTTACTCATGTGCCTCTAATCGGGTTGGAGTAGCTGCTTATGGTAAAGCTAAAAAATTTCACGGTTCCGTTAAAAGGAATTCACTACCACAAAAGACCTTCTATTCACCTTCTGAAATAAAAATATATAATAAAATAAAGTACGATTTTCGTCAATAAATTAGCTAGATCGCTAATTAATAAACAGTTAATTATCTTCTCGATTCTCTCGTTTATGTATATTACAGGGTGATTCTAAACGGATATCCTAACTTTGTTTTTTTAACAGGCCGGTAATGTACAGCTTTGTTGCTCAATAGGAATCAAAAGTAACTGCTGAAAGTTTAACACAGTTATAAGTGTTCAATGTGAGCCCATCTAAAAATACAAAAGTTATCGAAGTAGTTCCATAACTTAAACCACAATTTTTTCTGCGTGCCTTATGTGAAGCTTTGACAGAGCACAGATTTATGTCGATACTTGATATTTTTTTTGGTGCTGCGTCAAACAGGGAAGGTTTGTTCCCCTGCTATAAACTGACGTTGAGAAACTTAAGACATGCGTATCTACAGGTTTTGAAAGTGTGTACCACAGAGAGGCTGAAAGAATCTGGGATGAGAAAATGGCTATTTACTTAATTTCGTTTGTACTTTTGGAAGCGCTTATAATAAACTGTGTTAAATTTTAATTTTCAACTGTTGTTTGTAATTTGTGATGAACAAAAATGTGATACTTTGCTTTGTTTTCTCTTAATAGTCTGACAAAATTGGGAAATTCATTTCATTCATTCATTCTAAAGCTATTTTGGCATGAACATTATAATTCTGAATTGCAATAAGGTAAAAAGGAGGACGAACTGGAACTCTTCGCTTCAAACACTGGACGTCCATGTCTGGATCACGATGTTATTTTAACTAGTATTAAACATATATACACGAAGAATCTTCAATGGAATCCAGTTTAGAACCTGGATCTCAGTGGCCTCGAAAACAGACTTCACCAATAAGTCGTTGAAGCCTATGTACACTATATAAACTTTTTGGTTACAAATTCAATAAAGAGAATTGAGTATGCTTACTTTGGATTACAGAATAAGAACAGAATTATAATTCTGATGTCAAACCCACATACAAAATTTCCTTTATCTATCCAGCAGAATTTTTTCTTTTAACAGACAAGTCCAAACCCAATTTGGCAGAGAATTTATGTATATGTATATGGCTGGAGATAAGTCATCCTTCTGACTCTCCGACCTGCCACGAAGACACACGGATTTAAACTATTAAACTGAATGACCGGACCGCCGCAACAGCAACACTGGTGGGAACTGTGGTTCAGTCCTAAGGGCCATCACCAGTCACGGTACAACCCTCCCCGAAGGAAATACGTCCCGTCATCGATGGGAGGAGTCAAACCCCTCACTTATTTGTGTCCCTCCTGGGTGGCGAGATGCAACCACAATGCCATAAGCATCTCATCCTCATTTCGAGGTACCCTCCGGGGGTACCTGGTACTTATGGCTGGAGATAAACTAAATCCTTAATCTTATCAATATAATTAAGGCTATCTTTGGATTATCATTTTCACATACCAGCATCAAATTAATAAATTTCCTGCAACTAGATTTTTCTTAAAAGTAAGAGAAATCTACAAAGTTGGCAGTAAAAAAATATGAATTTTATCATTTTATTTATTTTATTCTCTGAGTTTTCTGGGTTATTCTAATATCGCAGACATAATTCCAAAAATCATATTTTTAGTATGCGAATAGGTCTAAATACCGGATACTCGTCAAAATCTCGAAGTGATATTTTTTTATCATTGAATCTTTTTATTTATATTATTTATGAAAGAATACGAAAAATTTTTTTTTGCCAATTCTCGGTGAGGAGTTACAATCAAGAGACGGGGAGGAGAGGGGCAATAACATCTTCAGTATTGTTTTATTGTATTCTTTTCTAACCTGTAAGGATCCAATCACGTCTAACAACGTCATCAAACGATCGTTACGTTTCGTTAGTTCCGTAGCATAACCGGATGGCTTCAGAGACGGAGGGATATTTTTGTTGGGCGATAAGGCATCCTCAGAAGACGCTCTCATTAATAATGGGGCAGATCTCTCGCG
Source organism: Argiope aurantia (assembly GCA_026543865.1). Taxonomy (NCBI): domain Eukaryota; kingdom Metazoa; phylum Arthropoda; class Arachnida; order Araneae; family Araneidae; genus Argiope; species Argiope aurantia. The sequence goes on from JAPMOR010065248.1 coordinate 189,187, forward strand.
GAGAGATACTAAGCCTTCCTGAGATGAAAGGGGTAATTTACCATTTTCACTGAAAGTTCTGTGACTCATACGTTTATGCCAACACTTATTCTAGGAATATTATACGAAACTAGAATCTTCCTTACGGTATTAAATTCTAGAAGAAAAAAAAGGTTTTGAAAGTATACTTTTATTAGTGCACAAATAAAGTAGAAATATTTTTATTAAAATTGTGGATATTGAAACCAGTGACGGCTCCTTTATTCAAAAATTAATATGGCTTCTGAAATACTTAAGATATTGCTAATTAAAGCTACTTTACCCATAAATAGGTAAACATTTTTAAAAGCAGATATGAAGTTTATTGCTTTTCATACACATTAAATAACCCGCTTATTATATACATTACTTGTATTTCTTTCAATAAAATCATATTTGAATGCTGAATGATAATTCAGCAAATAAGAATATCACAGCCTTTCATCTTTGTCCATTTATCTCAATAACGCTCATATAAAATTAAATTAAATTAATGCCATACACTTTCTATCGTTTTTTAGACACAATTATTAATAATAACTTATTCATTTTTAGAAAAGTTTTAATTTCAATAATAATAATGAAAATTTTATATAAGCTATAAAAAAATTATATTTACCTTACTGCGGAGGCAATAAAAAAACAAACTCAAAAATCATAATATATAATACAAACATCTAATAAACGAAAATTACCAGACGGGAAAAGGGAGGGGAGTTTGATGAGGAATCAAAGGCGAATTTTGGATGGAATTCGAGAAGATGGGGGGAGGAATAAAGAAATAAAAATCAATTGCTCGCGTTCCAAGCAGTATTCTGATCTAACTGTAGCTTTAGTTCCTCTAAATTCATAAGGAGAGAGGATGCTTTGGTCTCCTCTTAAATCTTCTACTTGTGTACGCTGAGGATTATCACGGGCTGTTCGCAGAACAACCCCGATCTTATTTCTCTCGTTCGTTCACTCGTTTTTCTATCCTTTCTTTGCGTTTTTGTTGCTTTTTTGGTGATCATAAAACTCTCAAATTAAATAAGTGCGAAACTTATTTTAAAAATGAAAATGTAATATTTAAAAATACCTTCAGGAAGTGCAGCAACACTAATGGACGAATCTCCAAAAGTGAAACCAAAATCGTAAAAGCAAATTGCAACAAATGTTTAGAAATTTTCATTACAATATTCATTATAACAATTTCATTAAAAAAAAATTAAGAAAATTTCGTTATAAAATTCATTATATAATTTCTTTAAAAAATTGTTTTCAATAAAGTATGATTTTACGATTTTGTTTTTATAAATAAAATTTTCTATTTTTAGTACACTAATGAAAGTATGATTTTAAAAATTCCTTTAATACCCTCCATTTTTTGTAATCTTATAACTTTAAACGAGAAATTCTTCTATATTATATTGGGTTGTTCGGAAAGTAATTTCGTTTTTTCCCGACAGAAGATTTCATTGTATTTTTTGCACCCAACTTCACATTTAAGCCGTGTAATTTTTATATGCTTTGAGAGCTCATATAGCAAGGCTTGTGTGTGAAAAATTCCAATTCATTCTACGCAGTCGTTTTTGGTTGGTGCCCTTTTAAATATGGAGAGCGATAAGCAGCATTTTCGACATATCTTACTGTTTTACTACAGAAAGGGTAAAAATGCTGTTCAAGCCAGAAAGAAATGGACCCATGTGTATGTAGAAGGTGTGTTGACAGTACGCCAGTGTCAGAACTGGTTCGCTAAATTTTTTAGACGGTAAAACCTTCACCTCAAATGAGGAGGTCAAAAACCACCTCGATCCGCTTTTTGGCAGCAAAGACCAAAAATTTTATGAGCGTGGAATGATGCTTCTACCAGAGAGATGGCAAAAGGTGTTGGACCAGAACGGCCAATATATAATTTAATAAAGTATTTGTTTATTATACGAAAACTGTCTTTCATTTCCACAAAAAAAACGAAATTACTTTCCGAACAACCCAATATATATATACATATCGTGTATACTGGAGATATATATATATATATCGTGTATACTGGAAAGTAACGATTTGGACCAAAATTTATATTTAGATAAGGTTTTGCTTTTTAAGTTTATCTATATAAGTATTTTTCCTGAAAATAAGCGATTTCACACGAAAAAAAAGTTTTTACAATTAAATATTGACATGTGGCTGGCTATACGTAAGCTGCATAAGCGTATCAAAGATGGAGTAGTGGATAGGGCTTCGAACTTCCATGTAATTTTCTCATCTTCGATCCCGCATTTGAAATTCAATTCGTTGTTGCTTTTGACTTTAAACGAGCTAGAGGATAGGATTTTAAGTACGATTTTACAAAACATGCCGAAAGAAGCTCTTTCTCCCAGGTGCTAGGTTTCATAAATATGATGGATTAAATAAATACATTTTCTAAAACTTATTGCCAAATGGTCCCATTCACATATAATCAGAAGTTAATTATCAGATAATCGATGAATTTTAATTAAGTTCTGAAAATTTCATTAGAGCTCTAGGATTTAGAACTAAACTAAAATTGAAATTCTAATACATTAATAAGTGATGAAAAATCGATTATGGATATCCATTTTTATGGACATGAACGTATTTACGTTAAATTTAAAGTGTGGTAGAATATGTTATAAGTTATGTGTAAAAATATGATATAACAAACACATACTTTCATTAAATATTCAGTGAAATATCCTTCCTCAAACTTTATTTATATAGACAAGTTGTCTGTGAACTAACACGATTTCACCCAAAAACTTAATGTGAAACTTATTAATCCGTTTCTGAGTGCCAGGTAATTAATTGTTGGGTTACATTTTGTAACTTTATTCATAACAGCAGTAAATTATGTTGAAAGATTTACTGCATATTTTACATAAAAATAATTAAAGTATTTAATAAAAAATATAAAAGAATACTCAATTTATATTTATTACGTCAATATGGAAGAACATGAACATAAGTCAAATGTTATTGTTTGAAAAAAAAATATTTTATTTCGCTTTTCCGCGATCTCACACAAGTTTAATACTCAAGATACACAGGTTAAGTACTTAAAAAATATCTAACATATTTAACTATTTTTTAACCTTGTAATTAATGCATAGTTCTATCTCTATTCAGGAAATATAAATAATAATATCAGAAGCATAATGAAGTCAAGGAATCCATATTATGAACTATAATTAAAGTATTTATTATTATTATATACAGCATAATCTTCTGTATAATTCTGCACAGTAAAACCAACGGAACTGGTCTCTCTGAAACTGTCTCGCATACTCTCTAAATAAATCAAATAAAGGTGTTTATACCTGAAAACGCCTTGCATAGCACTGGCATACAATAGTTACAAAACATTAACATTTGGCTTGAATTTAGCATTTTTATTGAATCTATCCCATGATCAGTAGCGAGTTATTTAGCTATTAAGTCCTAGTAAGTGGTTAATAACATCCAAAAACTGTATTAACAAGTGGTTAATAACATCCAAAAACTGTAAAACTGTGATTCGTATTTTATATCCGTTTTTCCCAATCGATTGAAGCAAAAAGACTTTTTAAAAGCTACATTTGTATTCCCAAAATCCTATATCAAAATTAATACATTTAGCTCATAGCGTTTATATATTTCTGAAAGTATAGACCGACAGACGGACAACTCCTCATTGGATCTGACTCAAAATTTCAAAGGTGTCTACACTATAGATGTTAAATCTGCGTACTGAATTTTATCCATCAAGGTCTCTTCATTTTGTAGTAATCATGTTAGATTATATTCGAACAGTTGGACAGACAGACTTTCTCTGAACGGAGTTTGCTCAAAATTTAACGGAAATCTACAAATTTGGTATAGAGACTGGATACCAAATTTCATCCATTTAGCTCAAAGCGTTCTTTTAGTTATGTCACAGACAGAGAGACAGACAAACATTTTCCCAAAATGTGCTTTTCGAGTTGGAGGAGGTCTAAAGCGCGGAAACTCGTTAAAATCTCGAGTTTGGATTTCTTGACGATTACTATACTTTCCCTATACTACGTGTACGAGAAAGTAAAAAATGTTATTAAATACGAATTTCCTCTAATTATACACTTATTATGTTCCCTAATTTGATATCAGTGGGATTACAGAGGGATACTGTATTGCATTTTATTATTTAAATTTTCAATTTATTTCTTTATTATATAATGTGAAACCCTTTTAAACTTTGTTCCAATATATTGATCACTAAAACAATAAATACAAATTTACAACTTTTGACGAATTTCACAGCAGAATATTAGATTTTTTCAATTAAGCCTTTCACGACGATTTTTAGAAAATATCTAATAATCAAATTTTAATATAAATTAAAATTCCTTGAATGACGATGAGAAAATATTATATGTGTTTTGAGATCCATTGATCTAATTTTGAATTAGCAAAAGGAAAAAAAAATGTTCATATTTAAAAGTTAGACTTTTCTTAATGACAGCCACCTAAAATATAGATCATTTTGATATTTTACAAGCGGGAGTGATTTACGCTCTAAGAAAGACCTTGTCCCCTATCACCACAATATAAAAACTATGGTCATTGGACAAGGCCATAAAAACTACAGTGGCTAAGATTTTTTTTTACTTTCAGAACCCCAAACAAGAGACGTTTGTGTTTCGTAATTATAATATTTTAAAAACCGAATATGCCTTTGGGGCCCTTTTTTTATCCCTCGATTGCAAATAAAACTTAATTAAAAAAATAAAATTAGTTTTAGTAACACGATCACATACCATAGTTCATCCATTTAAATAAATGAGTTTGAGTTTTCGTCTACCCTTTGATGGATTTAGTTCAAAATCTAAGGCGAAATCCATACTTCAGATTCTAAAACTGTGTACTACATTTTATCTAATTTTATTGAATTTACTTGTATTCGGAAGATAGAGTTCTTGCGAATGAACTTAGCTTAAAATTCGATAGAAATGTACAAATTTGGTATAAAGGCTACAAGCCAAATTTCATCTGTAAAGCTCAAAGCATTTTTTTTAATTTTCGTATTTACAGGCAGATATTATCTAAAATTGTTTTTCAAATTCAGGAAGATTTGAAACATGGCGATTTGTCAGAAATTCGAATATTTTTGCCATTGTAATTGTTTTACTATATATTCTTCGTATATGAGAAAGTAAAAAAACTTCCAATGAAATGCAAATACAAATATATA